>JAXQQM020059713.1:0-277500 GCA_034641835.2 Pinus albicaulis | reverse complement strand
ATCTCCGTGGATGTTGGGTTGGGTAATTTTCTTGTATTTTTATTTTCATACCATTTTCAAAGCCTCCATTCTCAGTTTTGTGTCAATGCTTCCAACTCCATTCAGTGTCGTCACTGTGTTCAAGAGAAGTCATTCAATTGATATATGCTACAATACTCTTAAGCCTTCATTCGATGTTTACCTTCCTGATCCAGTTCAGTATCATCATCATTCCGTCTCCAATCACGATACCTGTTTCGTGTCATTGATGGGGGATACATGAAGGCCCTCCTGCGATGGTTCGCTTCCTACCAACATGCAATCATTATCTAGGAAGTTGAATTAGAAACAACTCTCGGTACCTTGGTATTTTCATACATCAATGACCAGTTTCCTCACTCTCAACAACGTGTTTACATAATTGGCCTTCAAATGAAAGATTTTGTGTGGTGTTTGACATGAGCTCATTTACTCACACCATATGGATTGTACTGCAGTACCTGGAGAGACATTAAAATCATCATTGGTTTCTCTCATGTTTGTTAATGACTTACATCATTGGTTAGTAATCAGATGGTGTCTACCATGTTCAAATCTAGCTCAATGATTCACATCGTTAGACTCATACATTGGACGATTCCATGAATGAGACAGAAGACCCCATATCTAGTTTCATCCATATGGGCTACGATTTTAGGATAAATACGAGATCACAATGTATGATGGATATGGTTATACAGATAATAATCCAATCATGGGTCCACTATTTGTCATTAGTGGACATGTCCTTTGATCATTGTACATGTAATGTTTGCTTATGTGTTGAGTATGGGTATGCCTCCCTTAACAACGATATCATGGTGTAAATGTATTGTAACAGAAGATGATATCACTGTTTGTGCTTGATCCTGACTTGTCAAAAGGTAAAGCACTTCAGTCATCAATCACCATTCTTGAGTTTGCGCTTTAGGGGGAAATCTGTTATAGGCCATTTTGGCACATCTGGTCAGTCAACCTACAAAGTGGATCAATCAACATCCTTTTACCTCTTGACATCATCATATCACAAATAACTATGCATGACACTTTCATATCCTAGAATTTTTTCCTGAAAAAACCTTGTTTCAGCCATTTTAAGGACCAACGCTCCCCGACCTCCTATTGGAAAACTTTCACCTACAGGTTGTTACACTGTGGTCTGCATTGATCACCTATAAGTTTCTCCACTATGCACCTGCGTTGATTCTAGAAATTCGGGAAAAAGAGAGAAATTCTGGAAGCCTCTTTTTCTAGAAGCTTCCAGAATTTGTTACAACCATTTTCCTTAGATAAAACATTTGGATCCTATCCTATCCTAACTTGGAGTTTCCATCCCTTATCCTTTGATTCCATCCTCCCATCAAGAGTGGGTCTCAAGCCCTTGATTGGTAATTGGATAAGAACTCCCAACTTACTCCCCTAACCTATATATTTGTGGCGATCCATAAGCTAGGGGTTGGATTTTGGAGATAGAATTATACCCTCATGCTGCTACTGTAAAGAGTTAACATTCCATGCATTAGGGTGATAAGGGGTTCACTTTTTGACAAAGAAGGAACAAGTCATCCTGGAGGAGTTATTCTACAATATCGACTTCTATTTATGGTTGTAGCTCCTTCCATTTATATTAATGCAAAGAGTTCTTTGTTTTCCTATATGTGATGTTATTATTTCATGTATTTCGATGCCATGTTGATCCATTGAATGAAGTATTTATATGATGCTACATAGATTTCGTAGATCGTTGGCTTATATTTTCTGGTTGTGCAGGTTCTAATTATATCGACGAGAGATAGGATTAGAGCAGTCGAGCCAAGAAAGGAGTGAAGAATACGAAAAATCAAAGTTAGGCTTCATCCCATTATATATTTACTTCAAGGGAAACATTAGCTTCTTTGTCTTTCCATTGTTCTAGGCTAGGCCACCCAGTCTAGGGAAGATACTTCTGTCCACAGTCGTGGATTTTGTATAACCGGATTCATGGAGTAAATGTATGATGTCATAACATTAAAAGTAGATTAAAGGGTTTAAAACTCGTTCAGTCAAGGAAGCTGTTGAAGGAAGTCTAAATGATCCAAAAGAAGAGATGAGGTATGTATGCATATGTTTGGGTAAAAGTCGAATCATGCCATATGGTTGCAGCGATGAGTGCTATATCTTGTGAGCATGATCAAAACAAAGGATCCCCCCCCACTTTGAAAGGATGCAAGAAGGCATGCATCACACATTGACTAGATGAAATAAAAATAATAGGTCCTCACATGAAATATGAGGTGGTTGAAAAAGTTGATAAAACTAAAAGTGGAAGTTCCTGGGAAGAACATGTGAATAAAGGAAGGAAGAGATCATCTAATGAAACTATGGAGAAGGCAATCAATATCCAAGGAATGGAATATTTGACTATGATATCTCCATGGGAAATATATGAAGACCGAGAAAGAAATAGACCCTTGACATTATATATGTTGTTGGAGATGTGTTAATATGTATGAAGGATGTTGATGCAAACATGAATATGTCATGATGAAAGATCATCACAACGGTAATTTTGGTGTAATGATAATTTCTTATTTTTGAATAATATCTGGATGGGCTTATGCAGGGCTGCTAAAGGGAGAGCAATAGATGTCTTCCACAACTGACACCCATGTAGCAGGATGAAAGATCCCTTAGGAAACATGGAATGAAGAAGGTAAATGACATGAAGGAAGGCCGAATATGGATTAATGGATCACTTTCCAATGAAAGGAATGATAACATGACTGGCATGACTCATGGATGAAAGTGATGGATGGTCTGTGCCCTATAAAGAAGTCTCAAAAGATGTATACTCTATAATTAAGAAGAAAATCATGACATCAAAGGAAGGAGGTCTACAAACAACTGGTTATTCCAATGACATCCACCTGATTCAGAGCTGTTGTAAGCAAGTCCTTGATCAAGAGGAAGCTCGGTCAAGCCCCTAGTTAAGAGGGAGCTTAGGTACATTCCTTCAGTGGAATTGGTATGTCCTCCCTACTATTGAGAGGGAGAGATAGACACATCATTCTTGTCTTCGCTTGGGAAGACATAATGGAGGATTGGGTAAGAATTTTACATCTGATACTCTTTGAGGATGTGGTAGGGAATCCAAGATAAGAGTATTCATAGAGGACTGATATTCTTTGAGGACTAGAAATCTAATAGAATAATAGTCATGATGGAACATACGCGGAGTGAACCTGGTTGGGGTATGTTCTGAGAGAGACAATGATGATGGTGTATATAAATATTTGGTCTCGTCAACATTGTGCTCTGATCTTGTGGAGAGATAGAGTTATTAGTCAAGGCCTAACTATGTGACAATGATGGTTGATATGATGCTATACAGATGGGTTACCAATCCGAATCTTATGATAATTATTCAAATGAGAATGTCCAAGTACCTTGTGTAGATTATGAATACCTCCCTAGTTAAGAGGGAGTGTTGAAAAGTGTAACTAGGTTCAATCTTCATAATGACATGTGTAATCATGATTTTATGTAATTGATGTAAAGAAGAAAAAAAAATATTATTTTGTAATTCTTGAGTCATGGGCTCATGCTCAAGGAATTTTATTTTTTATAGTTGAAGCTCCCATTAAGAGCTATTAGGTTTAGTGATCAAGTCATAAAGTCTATTAAGTCAATGTCATGTATTGAATACCCATTTTGGCATGTTACACATTGTAAAAAGGATACTTTGTTTGAGTCATTAAGCCTCTAATACCTTGTCACAAGCACCCCTTGAATTCGGTCTACAAAAAGGAATAAAGACAATTCTAGAAAGGCATGTCGGCCTAGGCACAATGACAAGTCAGCCTATATCACATGGATAGTCCACTATATATAGAGAAAATCTGCATAACTTGAAGGACAATTCAATCAAGAAATCTGAACCAAGGAAAAGTGTGAAGATCACAAGAGAAGAGCCTCACCACCAAGTGAAGGAAAGAGGAACATCAGTGAGTCATTTTTTTTTAAATCTTTTTTGGGAAATTACACTGCACACATGCGAGGAATTGATGTTATCTACTACAAAAGGAGCCGATATATCACAGTCTCATTAGGAGGGTAGATCAAGGAAGAAAAAAAGTTGATTCTCAAGCCAAATTAATGAAGAAAGGATCTCCACCTAGAGTGAAGGAATTTAAGAGACAAAATATCTCACAGATGCTGAAACTAGGGTTTTTGAGGAGGTCAATAATTGTAGACCTGATCCAAAAGGCTGAAATTTGAAGGGTAGCCGAAAATCAAGAGAAGGCAAGCAGTTTGAATAATGTTGACTTGGTAAAGAAGAAGAAGTAGTGAATACGGGTCTTGTGAATTGGTCTTAGATAGGTTTTTGTGTCAACGGTCTTGGTTTTGGTATTCGTTAATTTAAATCTCTATAAGAAGAAGAATTCGTTTGGGTTTTCCTCTGAAGTTGGAGAGGTTTTGGCCCTGTTTGATCGCCTACATTTTGTGTCTTTTGTCTCATTATTGGTTATGGTTTGGAAGTTGTTTGATGAAGAATAACACTACAATAATATAATTCAAAATAAGAACCTAATATAAATAAGTAAAAATATTTCACAAGCAGTTATCATTAAAGAGAAATCACCTAATCCTAATGCCCTAGATTTCTCAACATGAGTAAGTTATTTCCTTTAAATTCACTACTTTCAAATGAAATGGGTATTCTTTCTTGCTACAAAATTTCACCAATGCCATGGCCTAAGGAATCACCTTCCCCAATTAAGGTTTTTGTAGAGTCAGGTCTGGCTAGTATGAGAGTTATACACATTGCCCCTTTAAGTTTTTCAATTTAAAGCTTTGTTCACTTCTTCAGTCGAAGAAAATAATTTATTGTTCAATAATTTTGTTAGAGGTGCTGCTATTTGGCCATAATTCTTTTCAAACTTTTGGTAATTTCCTATTAATCCTAAAAACCCTGTGATTTTCTTCAAATTCTTTGGGATTATCCATTAGCTCATAATTTTAATTTTTTTTAGGGTGTACTTTGAGACCTTGATGGGGTATAATATGACCTAGATATTCCACTTCTTAAACCACAAAGGAACACTTGGAAGGATTCACGTATAGTTTTTGTTATTTCAATAGTGTTAAGACCCTATCAACATGTTGTACATGATATTCCCAAGATTGTTTGTAGACTAGTACGCCATCAAAAATTACTAACACAAATTTTCTTAGGAAGGGTTTGAAAATAGAATTCGTCAAGCTTTGAAATGTTAGAAATTTTAAAGGTGCATGAATAAGTCCAGACGGCATAACTAAAAATTTATGATGACATTCATGTGTTCCAAAGGTTGTTTTTGGAATTTATTTATGCCTCATCCCGGTTTGAAAGATCCAATTTAATAAAGAAAACTGCTCCATTCAATTAATATAGTAATTCATCAATGATAGGAATAGGAAAATTATATTTGATTTTCATTTTTTTAAATTGTCTATAATTTGGACATATACATGATGAGCCATACTTTTGATAACCACCACCACCAGTGAAGAGAAAAAACTTTGGCTAGGTTGAAAATTTCCAAATTCTAACATTTTTGAACCATATGTTAAATCTAACTCATTTATGTATATGCAAACCTGTAAGGCATAATATTAGGTGGTGTATCTCCATGTTTAAAATTAATATCATGGTAATGACCTTGAGTAGGTGGAAGAGTCTTAGAAATCTCTCCAAATTCCTTGGGGTGATTGTTGATAACTTTTTGGAGATCCACTAAAGTAGAGTATATAGATGTTTGAACTTCTAATGGACATAATTGTGAAATTACACCATGGTATCCCATTTTTAGAAAGTTTTTCATGCTATCAAAGCTTATCAATTTATAGAGTTTCCATTGGATACCTTTAATCTCAATTTATTTTCCTTCTTAGTAAACATTTATGAAAAAACCTTGAAAATTAAGGGCAACTATTCCCAATGATTGTAACAATTAGAACCCAAATAAAACATCAACACCACTTATGTATATTGCAATCATGAGACTATGCAATAAAAACTCCCCTATATGCAATCATTACTTAAAATTATAGTTATAGGAATACAAACAATTGAGAAAATTTTTCAATTTGTACTTGATCAAGTTATATGTACTACCGGGATCAATCAATATTTTTACCTTTTACTTTTTAATACATCCTTTTATCATAAGGTTTTGTGGAATATTGAGATAAATGAATTCCAGACAAGATATTATTGGAGTAGTCTCTTCTATCTATAGATCTTGTCACGATTCCACTTCTTGATCTTCACATTCTATGTAGAATAATTTATTCTCACCAAATTTATGCCCTTTATTGTACTTGATGTCATAGTTTGAACATAGTCCCTTTTCTCTACTTTTATTCATTTGTTGAGGTGTCAACCCTATCAGTTTAGAACAAGGAGCATGGTTTTCTTTATAGTTATTAGTGACCAATTTTTTAGTAGCCATATTTTTACTTTCAATTTTCCTTATTAGACTATAAGCATACTCTAGGGATTTAGGTTCAAAGAGATGCACCTCATTTTGGATGATTTCCTTTAAATTTCCCATAGGTCTAACATATTATCCTTTGAAACGTGCTTTACCTAGAGACTCAACTTTTGGAATTGACCAATGTTCTTTATAATTGGACTTTTTTGTCAAAGATTTACCAATTGACTAAATAATGCATTGATATTAATATATTATAATATGCTATCAACTCCCATGTAAAAATGGACCAATATACCACATAAACAATTTTCCTTTCACAAATCCATTGATACCATACATGTTGATCTTTTTCTAAAAACATTGATGCAATATTTACTTTTTGTAGAGCTTCCACTTGGTGTAGATTAAAGTATTACTCCATTTGGAATATCAATCGTATAGGATAGTCACCATCAAATTTCCTCATATTGATCTTCATAATGTACTAATTTCTTGGTGTTGACTTGAAGCCTTGATTATGTGTATTTTGTATTGAAAATTCATGATTATAGTTCTATGATTCAATATTTGTGCTCTCCATATGTGATAAGATAGTCCCCATATGTGATTGAGTATCAACACCGTGCTTCTTCTTATGTTCATGATTTCCTTAGATCTCCATATACATTTTATGGAGGTCCTTTAATAGAATGGTTTGTAATTATTTTATGGATTTTTTTATTTAGTGTAGATCAAAGTATTTCTCCATTTGGAATATCCATTTTATATGATAGTTACCATCAAAATTCATCATATTGATCTTTAGAATGTAGTGATTCCTTGGTGCTGACTTGAAGCCTTCATAATGAGGATATCGTATTGAAATTCATGATTATATTTCTATTATTTAACATTTTTTCTCTCCAATTGTGATAAGATGCTCCCCATATGTGATTAAGTATTAACACCATGATTCTCCTTATCTTCATGATTTCCTTGGATCTCCATATACCTTTTAGGGAGGTCCTTTAATAGACTGGTTTGTAATTATTTTATGGATTTTTGTATTTATTCCTTGACATTTTCATTTAACTTATATTTCTTTACATACATCATTTTTATTTTAATGTTTTCTTAATAACTTGATAAATCCTCCATTTTCAACATGTTACCATCCATTCATTAAATTTCTTCTCTAATTAGGAGAACCTAAATTCTAAGTCTTCACTTTCTTAATGAGCCCTATATGAGCCTTTATGAGGTTTCATTGGTGTAGTATTTTGGATTGAATTTTTTTGGAGCCATGTGAGAAGATAACAATAGTACTCCTCTTTATCGCAATTTGCAGTCACCTTAAAAATTGGGTCTTCTAGTCAATGATCATGTCATTTGCAAGTTACACACATTTAAAACCTTAGTTTGGAGAACACATGAATGAATTAGCTTTTTCTTGATATATCTATGACATTTAAGCCCTTTTGAATATGAAAATTTTCCATGTAATACTTTGATATGTCTTTTTTGCAATTCCACATGTTTGGCGAAATTTGAATGTGCCAAGTGAAATTTATTGTAACTTTCCCAAATATTGCTATTTTGTTTCCTCTTCACAAGAGAAAACTTGTACAATGTGTCATTGTCCAATTCGTGAAAATTATATGATTTAAATTTTCTTCCTGAGATAGTTTGTGATGTCTCCTCAAAACTCTAAGATATTCACAATATGAAGTGTCTTAGGAAAAATGTCGAAGAAACTTAGATCAAAGTGGCATGGTTCATGATTTTTGTCCCAAGTAGTGTGGGTTAAAATCTACATAGACATGTTGGCTCTTGTGGATTTTTTGAAGTATTGGTTCTACAAGGTAGAATAGTGGCAGTCATTTCAACGAAGTTACCAATTGTGCCTAGTGGAATGTACTCATTACTTTGAAAAAAAAAAGGTGTCTCAAGAAAAAGATTATATCAAAAATTCGATGATGTCTCTTTTTAAATTAATTGTAGGACCTTTCACACACCCTAACTTCCACATGACATATCTGTGAAATTATAATGAACCATAATAAAAAAAAATTATCAGACACACCTTGATATATTTTTGCTTTATGTTTAAAATTACATAGTTTGAGGCTTTATATATATTGAATTATAGCAAAATTTCCAATTTCACTCCTTAAAAATTGAATTCACTACCATTCATAAACCCTAACTCCTATGGGGTATATCTCTAAAATTATAGCGAACCAAAATCTAATTTATTTTATTGGTGTATCTTAAGATGTATTCTCTATTTTTTCTAATTTTCATAGTCTAAAATATCCCAATAAAATTATTATAATGAAAATTTTGAGATGACTCATATGAAACAAATTTCAGGATAAATCACAAACCCTAAATTCCACAACATATACCTCCAAAAGTAAATAAAAAAAATAAAATTTTATCTAGATGTTGACATCTCTCCATAAAATGCTCAATTTTTTCACCATTTGATTCATACTAGAAAAATTTATGGCGAAAATGACAAGATTACTTGTTTCAAGCAATGAAACTATAGGATCATAGCTCCAATACTAAATGTTATGAACCTTGTGAATTAAAAATGATAAAAAACCTATAGTTACAATTCACATTGAGGGGCAAACTTCCTTCTACATTAAATACAATGTACAATACAATATTTTATGATCTTAAGACTACGCCTCTTTAGTGTGTGTGTGGGTGTGTGGGAGAGAAATTGTACAATTACGATGGAATGGTACAATGAAAGGTTCTAGCATATAGTAACAATATAATAGTAGAAATGTAGAAACTCAATATATAGGGTATAATAAGGAGTTTTAAAGTTAAATGGGGTTCATAGAAGGCTTAATAGTAATTTTAAATTATATAAAAAAAATAATTTTATTTTTAATGAAAATTAATTATTTTTGATAAGTGGTTAAATTGAAAAGAAGTCTAATATCCAATCTCATGTGTGAAATTAAGGTCAAATTTTAATAAAGAGAACATGAATTTTTTGGTGGTAGTCTTAACAATGACAATAAGGGAGATTGTAACATTTCTTGCTTATACTATTGGTCCTGGAATACGATCTGGCAATGCTTATGATTAGTTAGGAGCCTATCTTCCATGAACATTAATAAACAGGTTATAGGTCCATGCTCTCATGGTGGCATGCCTTTACTTGAATAATAATGATGGATTTTTCAAGGATTTGATCCTGGCTTACTTTGGAAAAACTCCAATTGGGAAAAAACCAACCTAATAATATATCTACGATCTTTTGGTTTGAATGTAGCCAGTCCAACCAAGTGATCCTTTTGCATACTCAACTCTAGCACATTATAATGGAGAATACACAAACCATTTAATGAATTTAACTACATGTAATGCCATGAGTTTCATACTATGAGACAATAATGTCAAGCACCTGAAACCACCACTATTGACCTTACAACCTTGACTATAAAGTATAACAAGTAATATTATTATTTTCAATAATGAGGAGTTTGCTCACCTGAACTATATGGCTAGTAAATGAGAATAGGAAACAATCCTTAATAAGCATAAAAACACTTACTACATCATACATCTCAAGTTTCTAAAGTTAAAATAAACATAAAAATCAACTAAGTTAAATAACTTTATTTGATATAACTATTACTATTTGTTTTTCAAAGAAACATGCAGGAGTTTGTATTAATAAGAAAATATCGTTACTAGGCCAAAAAATATACATATTCCAATTATCCTTGGAGGTTTGAAATTAAGCATTGGGGCTCAATCCAAACCCTCAAACAAGTTCCCCATGATACAAAAATTTCAAACCCTTTCCAAATAAATTTTCTCCAAAAAACCCTTAATATCTAGATTCATTTACATTCCATTATTCACTACTTTTGTTTTTTATTTAGTCTAACTTCTTGTTTTCCTTGGTGAAATGGCTTTTCCTTTCTTCCCAACTTGAGTCCAACCCATGTCTTCTTCTATTTCTGGTGTATGATTATTCGACAAGTGAAATTGGATTCTTCCTCTTTTGCCTCATCCATGCCTCATCTTCCTAAGAATATGCTTTTCCAGTAAGAATCCTTGAGGATTCAGGAGAGGATCCGTTTTCCACGAGGGTTTTATACTTTTCTACTTTTATGGTGTCTGGAGGATTCTCATTGGCATTCATTATTTCCTTCTTAGAATATGTTGTCACTGATGCAATTTATTTGGTCATATCTTCTTCCTCCTTTCTTCTGGTTCTCTCTTATAATAAAACACTTCCTCTTTAAAGACTATATAGTGAATACCCTGAGCTCCTTCCCACCATTTACGATTTCGATATATTTTTCGGTCTTTGTTGTTCTATAAATGCTTGGGGCAATTTTTAATTACGCGCCGCATTTCATAACATGCTCTACACTAGAAATAAATGTTCTAATAGTCGAGAACTTGGAACCAAGCATAGTTTGGAGATGTCTAATTAATTTCTGTGGGAAAACCCTTGTAGAAGTCCATCTCCAAACATATTGGGCATAAGTAGTCTTGAATTTTTTTTTCAATTTCAGGAAAATAGGAATAGAACTTTCCCAAAACATTCCCAATATAGGAAAACAATGGAAGATTCTAAAATTGCAAGGGGAGGTTTGGAAGCCTTACGCAAATTGGATCCGTAGAGATTGATACCATTACTGAATAAAAAATGGGAGTCCAAGGCTACATGAAGAGACCAACACTAGCCCAAAACCATGGTTTGACTTCACAAATGGCCTTTTTGTCCTCTATATTATCAAAAATCACAACAAAAAAACCTCAAGACACAAGGTAAATATTTAATTCATTCTTCAAAGGGGCTTCCATGTCTTAGAGATCCATTTGTGCATATCAACTAGCTTTGGTCAAAATCCATTAAACCTACAAACCAAAAATTTTTTCGATTTCTTTTCTCACAATCAATAGATTTATCATCCACGGGAACATTGAGGGAAGGATTTCTTGAACCACGAGAAGACTAGGATCAAATTTTAACATGGAACTGTATGGAACTAAAGAAGAGCTTGCTAGATCGGAAACCATACCTGCAAAATAAACTGTCATTTTCATCGAATCACTAGAATTTTCCATTGCAAAAGAGAATTTTAAAATATTCATGCAAACTAAGCATAAAATCATTGACTAGGGAAAAACCCTAGCTATCGCAATGGTTTGTAGAGCTCTTTCCATCCTCAACATAACTATCATTATTATTAATAATGATAAAAAATATTAATATATAAGTTAAACATATATATATATATATATATATATATATATATATTTTAAAACCAACCTAGATTCATCTTAACTCCGGATCTACCAAGTGTGGTGAATGATTAAATCTATTTTCACTGTAAAATATATTGGTGTTTCAAGAGATTTGATCCCTCTTAGCACTTTAGTTTAATTTTATTTTATTTTGATCGAGTCAACATGTTAAACATAAAAACATGTAACAAGATTTTTAACCATGGATATTCACCATCATTTTATCATCAAGATTCTTAATCTATAAAGCTTTGTTATAAAACCATGGACCAGTACAATGGTTTATCAATACTTCACCCCCAAAAAATAATAAAAAAACTCATTTCATATGACATTTTTTTTGTAAGTTTGGTAGGACTACATCTTCATCATGTCCAATATGGTTTATCAATACTTCATGCCCAAAAAATAATAAAAAAACTCATTTCATATGATACATATTCATATGATATTTTTTTTGTAAGTTTGGTAGGACTACATTTTCATCATGTCCCATATATTACCCCAATCAGGGCTAGAAATTGAACCGGTGACTTCACATCAAGAAGTGTCTTAACAAAGCATATGATCACCCTCTATCCCAGACCAGGTAGACACATTTTCATATGACATTATTTTTAATTAAAAAAAAATGAAAAAATAACTACTTTGGAAATAAATTTGAACTTTTAATTTATATATATGACTAAAAAATATTCTAGAATATACTATCCACATAATAATTAAATAATTAAATTAAGTCTATTTCAAAATAAACATGCTTATCACTATAACAATTATTAATATTATCTTTATTCTCATTTTTTCACTAAATTATAATAAATATATGACTAAAAAATATTCAAAAATATACTATCTACATAATAATTAAATAATTTAATTATGTCTGCTTATCACTATAACAATTAGTGATATTATCTTTATTCTCATTTCTTCACTAAATTATAATAAATATTACCACTTTCTTATAAAACAAAAAAAAAATGATCTAAACACACTTCACTATAACCTTATTCAATTATATAATACTTTTAAATTATCAGTGAGTTGTCCTCTGTGATTTTCTTAATTAAAGACTTTTCTGCTTTTAAAAAGAAATTTGAAAAAAATAAATAAAGTGAAAATTATTCAGTATGCAACATTGTGACGAATTTTAGAATTGAAAAAAATATAAATCCATTCACACAAAACAAATGCCACGGCTATTTCGATAAGGTAATGTTGGACTATTCACAAAAATGTGATTTCCTAGGTGGCCATGGCTGGATCATTCATGATACAAATTATTTTTTAAAAGATAAACCTTCCCCTACCACCCAAAAACAACAAAGACAGCACTGATGGAAGAAAAAGACAAATGCTCCAGGAAAGATTTATTGGCATTCTATAAAGACTAAAGATTCCACAGCAATCAGGGCAAAAACATAGGGTTTATTGGCTTAGTAGTTTAATTTGTCTGAGTTTTTTTTCTTGAAAATTATGGAAATTTTGGCAATATTTTAATAAAATTTTGCAGGAATTTTTGTAAATTCAGAGTATAACTGTCAAATTTTGGCAATATTTTAATAAAATCTTGTAGGAATTTTTGTAAATCTATGGTATAGGTATCAAATTTCATGATTGTAGGTGCCGCAAAGGTTTTTGATAGTGTTGAATCTATTTCCACTATCAAAAACATGAATCAAATCCAAGATATAGTTGTCAAATTTCAAGATTTTAGATGCGATACAAGTTTTTGATGGTATTGAATCTATTTCCACGGTCAAAAAACTGAATCAAACACTACTACTGCTAGATTTTTTGAAACTTTTTTGCCCAAATTTCAACCATTTTTTATTACCTCCTCGTCGTTTATTGGCATTCTATGAAAAGTCGAAGCTACCCTTGACTATGAAATCTCTTCTTTCTGCGAGGACGAATCTCACTTCAAAAGTTTGTTTTAGTCAACTACTCTTGATATTAGTGGGATTTGCATATACTTCAAACAGGTAAAAGTGTAAATTATTTCGTATTCTAACAAATAGTTACAATTTTTTTATTGGAATCTCGTAATATAATTTCTAACAAGATCGTTTGAAAGTGTAAATTATTTCATAGTGTAATTTACATCATTATTTAAAAAAAATAATAATAATTAAATCGATTTCAATAGTTTGAAAAATCTCTAACAATCTACTAATATTTTTTAGGATTTATTTTGCTGCGTCTCAGGCCTCTGCAACTGCGGAATTGTAGGCGAACAATTGCCTTCATTATGTTCCTGCTCGTGTTCATGATGAATGCTGCTGCTGCCAATACTAGTAAGAATAATGATTAGTAACAATAATGATAGGTGGCCGTCTGGGATACTCCACACCAAAAATTATTTTTTAAAATATAAAAGATAAACCTTCTCCCACCACGCAAAAACAACACAGACAGCACTGATTGAAGAACAAGATAAGTGCTGCAGGAAAGATTTATTGGCATTCTATAAGGCTGCACAGCATGGGGTGTATTGGCCTAGTAGCTTAGTCTGAGTTTTTTTTCTCTGAAAATTATATCAGTGGGATTTGGTAAAAGTGTAAATTATTTCGTATTCTAACTAAATCTGTTAACTCGATTCATTTATGTGTGGCTGCATTCAAATGGGACTTTTATTTTTAGTTTTTTGCATATTCTTAAACTAAGATGTTTATTTGGATTCAATGAATGGAATGACAGAGGGTGTTCCGGTAGGCGATAAACTTCCACCAGACTGCCAATACGTTGCTCACTGCGGATTTTGTCTTCAATGTCATCAAAGCGGACGAGGTTTCCATTTCTGCGATTAATGGCGATCTTTTTAGAATCGTTTCCACGGTGTACAGGGTTTTAATGTGTGTTTTTGTTTTTTTTCAACTGAACAAATTTTGATAAAGGTTGATGGAATTTTGGTTAAACAGTGATGAGGTGGACAGTTACAGTGATGAGGTGGGCTGCTGAGGCCGACTGACACTCATCACATCACAGATTCAATTCCAAAATAAACATGGCGCACGTAGGTAGAAGGGTCTCCCTTGTTCAGATGGGAAACAAAATTAAAACTCGTCCACATAGCTCTTCGAAATTGGGCCAAAGAGCATTACAGAGAACTGGAACTGGTTAAGCAGGATATAAAGAGAAGGTTAGAGGAAGTTCAAAATGAAATTGAGGACAAAGGTATTACCAAGGAAAAGCAATATCAAGAGCGAGAATTGTATTGGGAAATGTACAACTCAAACATAAAGGAGGAAGAAAAATGGAGGATTAAGTTCAAGAGTCTTTGGCTCCAAGCTAGGGACTAGAACACCACATTTTTCCATAACCAATAAAAAATTAGAACTAAAAGCACTATCTCAGTTATAAAAGATGATGAGGGAAACATTTCAAATGGTCAGGTTGTGATCAAATTGGCAGCGCATCAACATTATAAAAGCCTCTTAATAGAAAATATGGGGCTAGAGGATTATGAAGATCTATTGAGGCACACTCTGATCATGAGAAGAAATCAATGCTTCCTTAACCAAAGATATTGGCGAATATGACATTATTAAGGCGATCTTGACTCTTCAACAAGACAAAGCTCCAGGGCCTGATGGATTTTCTATTAGTTTCTATTGGATCTTTTGGGAGGTAATCAAGAAAGATCTCATCAAAATGATACATTAGAGCCAAAGGAAAAAAAAGATAGGTGGATTCACCAACTTGACCTATCTAGCCCTGATACCTAAAGAAGGTCGTCCTTCTTCCTTTTCCAGATTCCGTCCAATATCCTTATGCAATTCCTCTTACAAAATCATCACAAAATTAATCCTTGCTACCTACATCAAATATTTTCTCCCTAGCCTTGTCTCCAAAAATCAAGGAGGCTTCTTAGCCAATTGGCAAATATCTGATTCCATACTACTGGTACAAGAAGTTATTCATTCTAGTATGAGCAGAATAGAAAAGGGGTTTTTGTTAAAGTTGGACCTTGCTAATGCCTTTGACAAAGTAAGGCACTCTTTCCCCTACCCAGTCTTAAGAAAAATGGGATTCAATCAAGAAATCATCTCTCTTATTCAAGCTTGCATCTCTCACCTCTGGATTTCCCCTCTGGTCATTGGGAGACCAAGTCATTTTTTCCAATATTCTAAAGGCCTTAGGCAAGGATGCCCTCTTTCACCTTTCCTCTTCATCCTCATGGTTAAACCCTTCAACAGAGCTCTGGATTTCAATCGCAGAACAAGATTAATTACCGGCATAAAACTTTTGCAATGCGACCAAGAACATGAATCATTCGTAATTTGTTGATGATACCTTATTGATGGGAGGAGCTTCTTGCATAGTTTCTAGAAGATTTAAAAGCCTGATCAACAGATTTATGCAATATTTCAGAGGACAAATAAATTCCCTTAAAAATTTTATTTATGGTTGGAATGCAACTCAGAACACCATTCACAACATTCCTCAAATTTTTGGGGTCCCATATAAATGGAACTGGAAATACTTCAACTATCTCAGGATTCCAGTAAGCTTTGGACCTCTCAGTAATGAGGTGTGGAACATCACCCTTGACAAGATGAAGAGGAAAATTCTTCAATGGGGAGCCACTTGGCTCAATATGGCTGGGCGCTTAGTATTAATAAAAGATGTTATTTCAGCATTACCTCTATACCACTTTTCCCTGCTGCAAGCACCAATAAGTATTCACAACGAAATTTAACTAATCCTCATGGATTTTTTATGGCAAGGAGGCACGCAAGACAAAAGGAAGTTCAATCTGGTAAAATGGAGACATGTTACTGACATGCATGAGAATGGAGGCCTTTCCATTCACATTACTCAATCACTGTATCTAGCCTTTGGAGGTAAAATAGTTTGGAGGCTAATTATAGGTCAACTATCATGGTGGAAACAAGTCCTGGAGTGGAAATATCTCTTTCCCTCAAGATAACGCTTACTGAATCAATCTATTCCCAATAGACCATGCTCTTGCATTTGGTCCCTCTGTAAGAAATTTGTAGCCTT
Organism: Pinus albicaulis; assembly: GCA_034641835.2. Lineage (NCBI taxonomy): Eukaryota > Viridiplantae > Streptophyta > Pinopsida > Pinales > Pinaceae > Pinus > Pinus albicaulis. The sequence goes on along the minus strand of JAXQQM020059713.1, from coordinate 260,743 downwards.
CCTCTGCAATCACATCTCCAAAATTCCCCATGGGGGCCTTAGAATTTACATATGGAATGATAAGATCATGGGAAAGCCTCCCCTCACAAATGAATCAGGTCTCCTACACATCCAACACCACCTCCAGGGGCTTGGCATCAACACATTAAAAAAATATCTCATTGGAACGAAACCAATCGTCTTTGGGATGGTTGGCTGCTCCCAAACCTCCCTCCTTATCTCCATAACGATAGCTTAAAGCTCATGAGTATGCTCAATGGTGATTCCCCCTTTGGCAATGGGAGAAGAATATGGTTTGAAATGGGATCCCACTAGGTCTCCTTACTCCATCAAAGTGGGATATGAGATCCTTCGTGGTGATTTCTCCTCCTCCCCACCGTGGGCTATCTGGAAGTAGGTATGGAAATCAGAAGCACTCCCCAAAATAAAAATTTTCGTTTGGAACTTAGCAAAGGGGAAGATCCTAACGGCTGATAATTTTAAAAAGAAAGGCATCCAGGGGGCCTCTAGATTTCCCCTTTGTAATGTTGCTGAGGAATCTATACAATGCCTTTTTTTTGCTTGTTCCTTTGCTCAAAACTGCTGGAAATTTGTCACTTCCCCTCTTATTATGGAGATCGAAGAAAATGTCTCTATTTTAGATTCCATAGATTTGTAGAAAAAGAAATATCCCTGCGCAAAAAAGAAAAAAGGCTAGTCAAAATAATTTGGGACACTCTGCCTTATGTCCTCCTTTAGAATATATGGCTTATGAGAAACAAATTCATTTTCCGTGATAAAAAACCCTGTGTGATAAAGATGCAGAGTAAGACTTGGAGTTTAACTGTTGAGACCATCCTTGCTAAGAAAAACATCTATTTCAATGTAAATGATATGCAAGTTGAGGAAAGACAAATTTTCAGATGTGTGCTCGACCACCTCCCTAGATATCAAAGGCCTTCTACAAGGTATCCCAACCATAATGAGAAATGGAAGGTAAGACTCAAAGAGAAGGGATTACTAGAATGGATCAATCGTATCCACCAGCCCAAGCTCTTCTTTGATGGTGCATCAAAGTCAAATCTTGGGGCAGCTGGAGTGGTTGGCCTCATTATGGACGAACATGGCGATCATAATGATTCTTTTGAATGGGGCTTGGGCCTGATGTCGAACAACAAGGTGGAAGCATATGCCCTGATGCAAGGTCTCCAATTAATTAAGAAGCTCAAAAAAAAAAAAAAAAATTTGGTGTTCGGAGATTCCTCTAGAGTTATTCGAATGATGTTGAATGCTTCAATGACTCCCAACATTACACTTAACAGAATCATAACCTAAAACCAAATTCTGGCTCAGAACATTAGGGATATAGCCTTATATCACATTCTTAGAGTCAATTATAAAAAAAGTAATTCTCTAGCCAGCTCAGCCTATTCCAAACCCTCTGGTCTTCTCTTCCTCAATTTATCCTTATCCTTTGATATTTCCCTTGTTCACCCATGTCATGATGGTTTGCTCCATTTTCTATGCCTTATCGATTTTATTCCTGATTCCTTGTCATGCCCATCCCTTCCCCCTCTCCTATCCCATGACCCTGTCTCCCACTCCTCTCCTAATCCCCTCCTCCCCCCGCACACACCCCTCCTTCCCCACCTCTATTAATCCCTCTCCTCTTCCCTTTGTATCAATCACCCTCCCTTGTTATTTCTCCGGCATAGTGTCTTGGTGCTCCTCCTTACAAGATGACCCTTCTCGGCACTCTCTCCCTTTCATTCTTGGCATTCCTGTGTCTCTTGTCAGCGTAGTGTTGTTATCTTCTTGCAGCGACTTTCATGGGCTTTTCTAGCAACTACGGAATCTAAGTGCTGATATTTTATGCATTGCTTCTCTTCTGACCTTCCTCAGATCCTTCCCTCCCATCGCTACTTCTGTTGTAGCTATCTTGCAATCTTTTCTCCCTTCAGCCAACATGAAAAGTGAGGATTGTCTTCATTGCTCCAACATGCAAGAAGAACTGGAGCAGATAAAGGCACAACTCAAGATATCACAGGAGAAGCATGTCTTGGACATAAATTTCCTCCATTATCAAGCTCAATCCATTATAATACAACTGAGAAGAGTCTGTTGAGATTGCAACAAGATGAGGAGCTTAGTGGAAATAAGTCGCCTTCACTAAGTGGGCCCGCAGGCTATTTTTGGCGCAAAGTCTATTTTTAGACATATGGATCATGTTCTATAAGTTGCAGGATGCTATTTGTGGATGGTTGGTCAAGTCAGGCGTAGATGGAATTCTGTTTTTAGACATCTTTTGGGTAGAATTATGTATTTTTAGATTTCAGTCTAAAAATAGATATGTCGAATATTATTAGCTCTTAATAATATTTGGACTATAAACATTATCTTATCCTCTTGGAGCACTTTAGGTTGATGCCTGGATGTAGCGCATGCTGCTTGTGAGAAGGAATTACACTATTCTAAAGAGATGTTAGACTATTACTTAGTTGAGTCCCATTATTCATGTGATAGAGTTTGGTGGAGTTGATGAGACAGCTAATGGAGTTGTGTTCAGTTTAACTTAGTTGAGCTAGTTGTATCTAGTCTCACTGATTGATACAATTAGTGAGAGTGGTGTGAATTAATTATTAATTAATTCACTAATTATTAACTCATAAATCAACTAATGAATACATCAGTTAACTGTAGTGCATGGACAGTTTCAGTGGAGACCAGTGGAGAGGTTAGGTGAAAGAGAAGTGTGACTATCAGTTGTGACTATACTAGTGCAATAGATTTGCACACACATTGATAGAGAAGCCAATGAGGATTGCGCAATACATATTGGTGGGATTTGAACCTTGATCTCATGCTTATCCATATTGGATTGCGCAGTAGAGGCTGGCTAACAGGTGGAGCAGATTGGAGCATGTGTTTTGTATGATCTGAGCTTGTGTAGTGTGTAACAATTGGAGATTGTACTGAGATCTTGTGAGGAGTTTGTACAATGATTGTTACATGATCTCTATCATTATAATATACAGATAGTTGGGGGTTTTCAGCTTTAAGCTTTCCCATAAATACTGTGTTTATATGTGTGATTGTTTATGGTTTTAATGTGCGCATGCGATTGTTTTTAATTCCGCAAATTGATGATCAATAGTAGAAGAGGTTATGTATTATGCATGAAGCTCAAATAGTGTGTGATCAGGATAATCTTGGTGAATAAGTCATCTATTATTCAAATTTCTATAGAGTCAGCAACTGTTGTGCTCATATTGAAGAAGCCTTGGAAAGCCTTCGCTACATGATGGAAAAAATAACATCACCAAGTTCAAGCACCAACAATGCAGTCAACACTAACTCGAACAACAATCTTGGAACTCTGGATAACTCCATGTTAAGTAGGTAAATCCTCTCTACGGACAGAGACGATCCCTCTAGCCCTAGAGTGGGTCTAGAAACAAAAATACATGCTAGAGTGTAGGTTCCTAATTACTGAATGAAAATAGGACACGGTAGATTGACCTACCTAGAATCTAATGCTGTCATCACGACTGTAATAGTGATGGCCTCTCGCTCCTACCTCGGCAAGTCACAATCCTTCCGCAGTCATGCTCAGATACTTGCACATATAACAATAAACAAGAGAAGTATACAACATAATAATTCCATTCATAATCACTAACCAGTCAAAGAGGGCTAAGCATATTGCATTAAACAAACGACATAAAACAAATTGGGAACCCAAACAATAGTCACGTATATATTGATAGAAGAAAGAGGTACAACCAAAGCTTTGATGTCACAGTCTCCTCCAGTGGGGTTCAGCTGAAGCGTGTCTCAGATACTCATCATGGGATTCAGACAGGATGAGGGCATGGACTTAAGCTCTCTCAACGAAGTTCCTTCTTGTTCTATCTCTTCAACAATTCAACTATAGTATACTCAGTTCTCCATGTTCAGCTAGCTATTGCAAGGAGAGATAGCTTCCTTTTATAGAGGAAAAGGAAGAGGTTAGGACCCCTACAAAGGTGTAAGGGAGGCCTATCCTTTAGGAGGTTCCCATAAGAGGTGGAAACCATAAACTAAATGAGGGAGTCCATGGTTATTCAGTCCAACCACTCCCAATGACTCATCCACAAAGTTGTTGAAGTGGAATCTTCACCTCTATTTTTAAAAAACATTCCATAAATAGCTCGACGCGGGTGTCTAACTGGGACAGAGCGCCAACTGGAATGGGGCCTAGTGTTAATCTTCCTCATCGGCGCGAGGGTAGAATTGGCTACTCACGCCAAGGCAAAAACAAGGGTTTTTGAAGCTCTGCTCAGGGAATTGTCAACAGAAGGAATATTTCTCTCATGTAAAGGATTGCAATGATGGTCTTTGCAAGGCATGATACTTCTTATTAGTCATAGAAATGACCCTCCAATCTACAAGTTGGGGATTGCAGGGACAGTGAAAAAATTATGTGTAACAGATGCCCCCTAAAGCATGAGGTCCGAGGGAGAGGGAGGGGCGAAATGGTTTATGAGAACGCGTTCGAACCAAACACCACTGTCAGAAAACCTGCAATTACAAATAAAACTAATATCTATGATACATGAGCATGTGGTATGGGCGCAACAATCCATAATAGAGTACATAACAATTGAGATCCAAGGTATGGACGCAACCATCCAACAATAAGGATCAAAAAATAGACTCAGGTATGGTCTCAACCATCCAATCAAAAGAGTCATGCAATAAGTCATGATAATCCACAAAAATCCACAGCCTGGACTTTATCAGACAAAACCCAGGGTCTTGCGCTCCATCTGGACCCAAACGAGTACAATTTCAAGCATGTGAATATATGAGTTGAAGTCGAACATGCAAGAAAATCGTCTGATTTCCAGCCAATGATGAAAGACGTTAACATACGCGAGAGAAACTAGCAATAATGACAATGGTCCTCAAGTTACAAAAGGTAAAATCCACGGAATGTGAACAATGATCTGATGTCAAACACCTGCAAAATCACTCGATCGAAGGTCAATGATGTGAACCTTGCGTCAAATGCAAAGAACCTGCCATTGAGGCATGCAGGCTCCAAGGTACCGGAAGGGAGTCTCTAGATCAAATTCCTGGATAATGAGCTGAAGTCGACAGGAAATGACGTGGTCAAAGGAGGGCCATAATGTTTCCCACATCATCGACACGAGACAGAGGAACATGATGATAGTGAATCAAGATCGACAGAGAATCAGAGGAAAGTTGACAACTGCAGAGGCAAACTTCTCTTGAACATATCAGCGATACGACACTGGATTTGGAAGTATTTGACATCAAAGGATCTGAGGTCATGATGACGTGGCAAAGAGCAGATGAGAGGTCAAAAGAGATTACCCAAACCCATGGAGGAAAAAAATGATGAAATGAGATGTCCCCAACCCGACACGAATGCAGACAATTGCCATGTTCAAGAGCGACATACTGCCAACATAACTAGAACTTGGTTCCAGTTTCCCCCCACCATTTCTGGCGAGTACCCTAATTATTTTTTAAAACAAGTTTGAAGGGGATAACATATGCTTGAAATGTAAGTTTTTCCTTCAGACAAATCCAACCTAGTACATTTTACGAGCCCTAGGAAGGAGGAACTTGAGTAACGTCATGGTGACGAAGTCCGATGTCATTAGGGTTTAACGAGTCTGACAAAGGGAAAACTCGATGACTTTTCATGTTTAGAGAGTTTGAAAAGAAGTAGAAAAGAAAAATCCATCATGGCCCTTTTCATAGACAGTTTCTCTGATCCGAAAAGGTAGAAAACAATATCTGAAATAACCTCTTAGTTGCGATGGGCTAAGGTATTCATTTTTCGTAAATAATCCCTCCCAACGCGAAAAAGGGGTAAATGTATACTAGGCAGATATCGTTTCGCAGCCATTTAACGAGTTCAGAAAGAAAAGAGTCTCGGCAATATTTTCAGTTTTAGAGAGTCAGAAAAGAGTTGAAAGATGACTCTAGTAGTGATTTTTTCGTGTTTTACCGAGCGTGAAAAAAGTATAAAATACAACTCGTTACTTCATCACTGTCACATGAAAACCTGTCGCTGCACAAGAGACACGTGTAAAACCCATTTCTAGAAATAATATAATAAAATAATCGAAAAAAATGTCTTAAAACCTAATTAGGGTTGTGAAAAAGTTATAAAATGCCAAAAATGGTAAAAATAATTACTTTTCACTTTTTACCTCTTGTGGAGCAATAAGTACCCATTTCACACTGCGATTTTGCAGTGACGATAGTGGACGATCTGGCAGACCAATCTTGAATCCGTCAGTTCCAGGTAAGAGCCGACACCTTTCCCTTCATTTTGAGTCCTTTTTATTGCTTGCAACCCTCAATTTAATTTCTGAGGGGGGAAATTGCAAAATTTAGGGCACGACAGTTGGCGTGAGTTTCAAGCACGGACTTGCGTCAATCACCCTTTTTACTTAACTAGGGCACGCCCATTGGTGTGACTATTTGAGAAACAGTCGTGCCAACGGTGCAAACCATTTTTATGCTCAAAATTCCAGTCAATAGACCCAAATTTTCACAAATTCGATTTTTTAACTAGGCTAACAATGTCCATGTAACAATGTTCACAGGTACAAAGCGGCAAAATGGTAATAGAATGGAAAGAACAGGAACACAATGAAGAGGATGAGCTTGCCATGGGAAATGAGATATGCATGGAAGCTCTCAGAGACTGTGGACTGAAGAAGTTCTTCTTGACACCATGTCTCCAAGCTCAATTGGAGTTGCTACAATATTTGGTCAGCATATGGGATGAGAATCAGGAAAAGTTCATCCTTCCAGATCAAGAACTCGAGATTGATGTTTCTGATGTCTATTTCATAACAGGATTGTCGCGGAGGTGGGCAGCACCAATCTTAACTGGCACCCAGCCTTGCATGGAGAATATATCCATGGTGATTGACAAGGTATGTCCAGGGGCATGGAAGGGATCAGGAAGTGGGAAAGTCGATATTGAGACTATTCCAGACTTGATACTAAAAGTGGTGCTACATACCATCACACAAGCTGTGGGATCAAAAGCACCGCACGAAGCAAAAAAGACATAGTTGCTTCTTGCTGTAGACTTCTTATCATCGACCATTTACAATTGGGAAGAGGCCGTGACAATAAACATGAAACGCCAACTAACAAGCAAGAATTCCAAACTAAAACAATTTAGTTATGGGTCCATCCTGGTATCGTTCTTCTTGGAATGACTACCAATCTTTCAGCGGCAGGAGGTCATAGTCTCGACACCACTAGCGAGGGAGCCACAGGTGGCCCGATGGGCAACTTTGATGCTAAGGGCAGGGGACGGTCAACAGATGTCCTGGAGATCAGAATTCTTTGATTGTTGTGGAGGACTAGCCCTACTATGGTACAGATTTCACTGGTGATCCAGACCTCCCACTCCCGGAGGGAGAGGATTGGGATGAAGATTTGGGTAAGACTCATTTTTAATTTTCATGAGTGTTATAATTTTTATTTTTTTTAATTATGTATGTTCTAACATTAAATCCATGTGTTTGTAGATGTTGGCCCAGAGAGACCTACAGGCATGTCACTGATAGTGAGGCAAATCCCTCGTGATTTCGACCCTCATGGCGAAGGAGGCGAAGAAGAGGAGATCGTGCGCAATCTGGAGGGAATCACACGTGGAGTCCCAGACTATGCATGATTCGATGATGTTCCTCATACCTACCAGAGACACACTGTAGGGGTGCCCAGCCGAATTCACCGCTTGCTGAGGTGGCTCATACAGGCAGTGACATGCTATCATGAGCATCATGCCAATCAGACACCTAAGCTTCTATTTGCATATTTTTGAGAGACAAGATGTCTCAGGATGTAACAAGAACACACATATTTTTTGAAGTTATGATGCACATTGATGCAAACATTCAATATATATATATATACATCTATTTTCCTATTTTATATAAGTCTCTCATGTGATGATGATTTTACAGATTACGCAATAAAATGTCTTAATACAATGTTATTTGATGTATTAGTAAAAATGATCTGCATAATAAGTAATGCCTCAAAAGATAGGAAAATGTTCACAAAGCACATAAAGCCAAAAGATTTCATTTTTACGCAAGCTCAAAAACAAAAGTAAACTATGCTTGAGATTAGTTTCATTTTTACACAAGCTTGAAACAAAGGTCAACTATGCTTGAAAAATAGACATGCCCCCAACATGGTGACTCAATTCAAGGTATATGCCCCCCAAGCTTCAGTCCAACTATAATGAACGAAAAGCAGATGGAGTGAAGGTTCAAATTACGAGATCAGAGAACGACTCGATTGGGATTTTACGAGAATGTATCAAAGACTCAAATTGAACAAGAACGTGTTTCATTATTTTAACGAGGTGGAAACATTAAAAGAACTATCCTCGTAACACCTTGTTTCATTTTTGAAGGAGCTTGACACAAGAAAATGAACTATTCTCCTACTAATTAATTTTTTAACGAGGTTGACATAGAAGACGAACTATCCTATGAAGACAACTTATCATGGTGAATAAGAAGTCATAGTTACCAAGAGATTCGCATCTAATGGGAGGACAATGTCCTGAAAATCAAGACCCAATGCCCCCAGCACGCGATGCACAATGACACCATAACTGAATGCAGGTATGGGACTAGTAGCCACATAATTAACCCGTGGCAGGGAAGATACAATAGGCGGATAAAGATATGGAAGGGATGATGGTGGGCCAGCTGCCACATCAGGACTAAAGAATGAAAGTTGATCAAGGGTCACAATCCATCCTTCATGTGGAAAACAGACCACACGAAAGAGGGAAGAGACAAGCGCTCCCATAATATAAGTATAGTCATGCCATAAGAGTAAATTGAAATCTAAGGGGCCAGGAACAACCATCACGTCTATATATATGGTTTTCCCTCCCAAAGTAATACGAAACTTCGGAAGGATCCCTAATGGTTGATTGGTTCTTCTATTAAATGCCAATAGATTCAGCGTAACAGGCACAAGCGGCGGAGAGCCGAAAGCTTGCCAAGTAGTTGAAGACAGAATATTAACAGACACGCCTTCATCTATAATTGTGCTAGGTATGGCCACATCAAAGGTCTGTACCATAATCTCAAAAGGCACATAATAAGGAAGGCAATATGCCGCAAATCGAATCCAATCAAAGGAAGCAACCAAACTACTTGGAGGAGGTACCATTGAACTGAGATGGTCATCCCCTGGGGTTACGAGAGTAAGAAGAGCATCCTCTAAGACCTCCATCATGGGAGCAAAAGGAGTATTCTGCAAAACATCCACCATGGAAGTAGGAGGAGCAGCTCCTTGAATCATGGGATAATCTTTCTCCAAGTCCGAGGAATCTGAAGAAACATGAAGAACCTGAGGGGTATGTGAGCCACTCTCCACAGAAAGGACCTGATGAACCATAGGTGAGACCAGATCGACTGATTCCACGACCAATGGTTGGTCAAGAATGGATTCATGATTTTGAATTTCCGAGGGAACGAGATCAACCAAGGATGACTCTTGACCGATCGTTGAATCAACTAGCGTGAGACTCAAAGAAAGCTTCTGGTAACCAACCAGAAGGCAGGGTGTATAAACACTAGGGTTGTTCAACACTTTTGTGGATTCATCCATGTACGAACAAAGGTGAATGGGATGATGCCATTCACACAACTTACAGGGATTCGTAATCTTACTCTATTTCTTACGAGTCTTATCAGTACTAGTCGAAGATGTGCCACCAATATGAGTTCCATAAGCCAAAGGCAACGACAGATGACCGTCGGACCATACTTCAAGTACCTTGGAAATGCCAGGGCAGTCTCGAAGAAAGTGGTCACCTTTGCACAACTTGCAACGAATTTTACTTTCTGTGGTAGGTTGGATGGTTTATCAAGGGAAGGTGCCTTAGGAGCAATAGCCATAGGGCTGGCCTCTCACTTATCTAACTTCTTCTTTTTCGTCTTCTTCTTGTTCTTTGTAGCCACCTGGTTACTGGAATCCAGACTTTCACCAGACAAAGTAGATGAGGAGGACGAAGAAACAGGCGAAGAAGTGGAGAGGTCCACCTTAGAATCAACATGATGTTTTCCAGGTGGAGGGGGTGGTTGCGCAGTGGACGAAATATTCGAGGCCACCGAGGTGGAGAAAAACCAAACAGGAAAACCAACAGTTAATCCAGGCAGGGATAACGTTGCCATATAAGGAGCACCAACATTTCCATAAGAAGGAAAAGGACCAGGATTCCCTTCGGAGGGTATTCCTTGGTTGGTAAACTCTGGAAATGTTGCCATTGAAAACAACCCTAAAACAACACACTAAGGAAGATAACTTTAACTAGGGATATTTCGTGGGCAGTTGATATTTTAAGACACTGAAACAAAACTCTGCTGTTTCATATCTTGAGAGTCGAGAAATAGGCAAAAGGTGACTTTATCACTTTCAATTGAAATGAGCATGAAAGGAAAAGCGCTTGACGATCTCTTCTCTTTTTAAGGAGTAATGAAAAGATCAAAATGAATACTCAGGTACTCTAAGTAAGAGGGTGTACCAGGTTTTTGTGAATTTCCATATACACCTTGGTGATCAAATGAAAGAGAAATGACCAAGGACTTAACGTACATGTAGGTAGTCTCCTCGAACGCTGTGTTCGGTGTATCACGGTTACAAGGCGGCAGACTCGGCTTCCTATGGATAAAGGATTGCAACCTAGAGATGTCTCCCTTTATATACTTGATGAGAGCACAAGTCCATAATAGTGTTGTCTAAGGCCAAATGGCGAACGAAAACAACTAGGTTTTAAGACACCGGAACATGTCTTTAGCCTAGACCACTAAAATTTTGCGTTAGGTTGCAATTTTGCCTTAGGTTCATTGAATGAATTTTAAAGTTGATCTTGGATTATGTTTCAATTTCAAGGCCTTACCGAATTTGGATTTCAAATTTCCTAGATGCAAGCTATATGCAATAGAACACCATCTTCAATTCAATGAATGCTAATTATGAGAAGGATATAGATCTTTCAAATAATAGCAAACAATGAAAATATGCGAAGAAATCCACTAATGCATCTAATGAAATCAAACGAAAATGAAACTCTTTCCTAGATTATTAACTGCTAGTTATGTAAAAGAAGTTTTCACTTTCAATGCAAAGAAAGAATGCAATATATATATATATATATATATATATATATATATATATTTTCTAATGAAACGAAGCACACAATGCACTAATTTAATGAAAAACAAAATAAACACTAGCCTGAGTATTGCGAATGTAGGAATCGAAATTGAATGACTCAATCAATGCAAAACAAACACAAGAAAACACTCAAACTAATGCCACAATCTTTCAAACCAAAAGAGAGTTTTCCAAAACGACCCAAAACAAGCAATGTAATCAGTGCTTGGAGAAACAAGGGGAAGCATAAATTGAAAACGAAATGATCATTCAACCAAAGAAAACACTCAAGTGGATCAAGAAAACTCAGCGCAATCGACCCAAAAATGAGACTGACAACAATCAAAGAGACTTGATTTCCAAATAGAAGGCTCAGTGCACAAAGACACTTAGAAACCCTCAGGCCTTAAACTACACTGATGGGAAAATGGACAAACGACTGAGAAAAACAAGTCTACAACAGTCAAAACAGTCCCAAAGGATTAATTACACACAAAAAATAACCTAGAGTCAAGCACAACTAACCAAAAGACTCATCAGGGAGGGAAAATAAAATTCTACAGGAGTGGGCGCGACTGTGAGGCAGTATTCAGTGCTAAATAGAGGTTGGTGTGACTGCACCAAAAGCAACCTGCACCAATTAACGCAACTGTTCAAACAAAAAATGTGCCAAGCTAGATAACTATGGGAAAAGGGCCAACCCAATGAGCAGAGGTCAATCTTGAAACTCTGGAGCTGAACAGGGGATGGAAAGCAAGCAAGCAAACCAGAAAAAGACAAACAAGAAAGCCAACAACCGAAGTCGACCCAAACAAACTAAAACAACAAACTCACACTGATCCCCAGTGGAGTTTCCAATTCATTAAGCAGGTAAATCCTCTCTGCGGATAGAGACGATCCCTCTAGCCCTAAAGTTTGTCTAGAAACAAAGAGACATGCTAGAGTGTAGGTTCATAATTACTAAATGAAAATAGGACACGATAGATCGACCTACATAGAATCCAATGCTATCGTCACAGCTGTAATAATGATTGCCTCTCGCTCCTACCTCGGCAAGTCACAATCCTTCCGCAGTCATGCTCAGATACCTGCATATAGAACAATAAAAAAGAGCAGCATACAGCATAATAATTCCATTCGTAATCACTAACCAGTCAAAGAAGGCTAAGCATATTGCATTAAACAAACGACATAACATAAAATGGAAACCCAAACAATAGTCACTTATATATTGATAGAAGGAAGAGGTACAACCAAAGCTTTGACATCGCAGTCTCCTCCAGTGGGGTTCAGCCGAAGCGCATCTCAGATACTCGTCAGGGGATTCGGACGAGATGAGGGCATGGAATTAAGCTCTCTCAACGAAGTTCCTTCTTGTTCTATCTCTTCAACAATTCACTTATAGTATACTCAGCTCTCCATGTTCAGCTAGCTTATGCAAGGAGAGATAGCTTCTTTTTATAGAGGAAAAGGAGGAGGTTAGGACCCCTACAAAGGTGGAAGGGAGGCCTATCCTTTAGGAGGTTCCTATAAGAGGTGGAAACCATAAACTAAAGGAGGGAGTCCGTGGTTATTCAGTCCAACCACTCCCAATGACTCATCCTCGAAGTTGTTGAAGTGGAATTTTCACCTCTATTTTTTAAAAAATTCCATAAACAGCTTGGTGCGGGTGCCTAACTGGGAAAAAGCGCCAACTGGCATGGGGCCCAGTGTTATTCTTCCTCATCGGCGCGAGGGTAGAACTGGCTACTTGTGCCAAGGCAAAAACAAGGGTTTTTGAAGCTCTGCTGGGGGAATTGTCAACATAAGGAATATTGCTCTCATGTAAAGGGATGCAATGATGGTCTTTGCAAGGCATGACACTTCTTATTAGTCACAGAAATAACCCTCCAATGTGTGAGTTAGGGATTGCAGGGATAGTGACAAAAGGCTGTGTAACACTCCAATAGGAAGCAAAACCAAAGGATCTATTTCTTATTAATTTCTCTTGCAGGTTCATGGACAACTTCTTTATTATGTCTTATGTATTTTAAATTCACTATTATGTTGCTCCAATTTGTTAAGATCTATAAAAAGTCAAGTATTAAATATAGTAGCAGTAGACATTATCCAGGAGGTTGGGTTTTTGGCGTGATGCCCCTCCTTTGTATCTCTCTCTGCAACTCGGATGTAATGGAGCTTCTGCTCCCTTATTTTTTTTCAATATAATCAAAAACTGACTTTGTCAAAAAAAAAAATGCAACAACATATATCATATCAAAACCATAAATTCTATTTTTGTGCATATGAAACCAAATAAAGGTATGCCATAAATAAGGTGATTATAAAATGAAATCAATATCACATGATGACCAACGATAGGGTGAAATTCACAAGGATTAGCTATAGTAGGGTTAAAATAAAGCAATGTTAGGTCATTCTTGCTCTTAACAAGCCTTTCACAATGTAAACCTAGCATATTGCTTAAGAAATGATCTCTTTAGTTTTTTTCAACACCATCCCCAAAATCTTCAATACGGATAAAGAACTTCAAATTTTATCAATGAGCATGGAGATGAAAAAGGAAATTAATTTACAATCTCACAAAAAATCGCTTAAATTTTAGGGTTTCTTACATTTTTTTTTAAATATTTTGAAATCTTTGCAACATGTTACTAATTGATTCAAGTCCTGCTAGCACAACTGGTGGAGGATGGGCATCATCAGCAAGGCGACCCACGTTCAAACCTCATGGGGGGTGGTTGTTGTTACAGGTCAATTTGGGCATCATCCCAAAACACAGATCAATATCCATTAGGGTCTATCATACTCTAAATTAGTTGCTACATGCCCTAAATAAGTCATCTCATTGATTTTTTTGCCTTCATGAAAGTTTCACTGCTTAGATGGTAGTTGAAGTGCCTCATTGAGCCATCAACGCACCCTTATATTGTGGTAAGTACATTGCAGAGCATCTAGTCCCATGCAAGGTTGCATTGCAGAGGATCTAGGCGCACTTTAGAGTGCGTTGGTCGAGTGGGAGCGAATTTTTCATTGGATTATGGGAATATTCCCAACCTCTAGTCGCTTCTATATGTTGTTCCAGCTTTCACCTCATCTGATAACTTCAAATATGGACACCATGGAGCCATTAAACCTCTTATCCTCATATTCCCATGAACAAGGAAACCTCTTCATCCATTTTTGGAAAATTCATTCAATGATTCATTTATGTCAAACTACCTTCATTTAATATAAATAGAACATTGATCATAGTGCACAAGGGAGCAATAATTTGTATTAAGTAGACTTATGCTGGTGAGATCAAAACTCTTGGAGGTGATGTCTGCATGTAATGTTATGCTGCTGGAGTGATGATGCTGGTGTGATGAGGATGGGACTGAAGCTGGAGTGAGTGACATCAAATCGATCAACTGGTTGTACTTTTCCTTCTACTTCATAATAAAGACATTTTTTCCTTTCCTAATGCATGTTTCAATGATGTGTATTTACAAATGCAATCGATTCAATTTGTTTAACATGAATATATCATTTTCCTTTATGTCATTTTCTGTCTTCTGTTTTCCATTGCAGGTACCAAACAAGCGAGTCCAGTTCAATTGAGAGCGACGGAAGTGACGAAGGGAGGCGAGGAAAAGTGAAAAGATTAAAAGTAGGTTTTCTTCCCTTATCTATTCATTTTAAGGAAAAGGTAAAATATCTTTCTTTTTTTTGTTCTAAGTGCTACCACTACACTTAGGGAAAACATACTTATTCGTAGGTTTGATTTCCGTAAAAAAGTTGTGTCCTATGCTAGGGGAGGAGACATGCTAAAAACTCCAGTCAGTAAAAGGACTAGTGTGGCCTAGGCTAGGTGCAATCCCCATGTGAATTTGATGGCTTAAATGCCCCTGGGTCGCGGCTCCTTAAGCCACAGTTCAAGCCTGGAGGATCACAGAAAACTTGACAGACAATAAAAACAAGCCACTAATTGAAAATACTTCTATTCCATAGCTATATTCATACCAAAAATGTAATTCTTAATCGTGTCTTTAGTGACAATTTGAGGACAATAAGCAATAGTATATGATTGTAAAGTTTTACTTTGAACAATTTATTAGCTTCACAAATATTAGACTCAAACATATATTTGTATGTTGACCTTTCATATGGATAATTATCTATAATTAAGTAAAGGGATGACTAAAAAAATCACAAGGAGGAGGTAATATTGGTTGAAGCAAATCTATGGTCATACTTTCCTCATGTGATTCAAAATCATCACTACATATTGTTACACTAAAAACTGTCACCTTGACATTCTGCTAATTGTATGAGCTCACTAACACCCATACATGCCTCATCTTTAAGTCTTACAACCTTTTTTCCTCATTCCAAGCCCTAAAACTGGAGCAAAAACCCTAAAAACTCAAAATGCCTTGGGTACGCAGGTAACATGAAGCCTGCCTGCGTTCCTAGCTTGGGTACACAGGTAATACACTGCTTACTTGCATTCCAGAATGCAGCTTTCCCTTGTAATGCCTGTGTACCCTTCTCAAAGTCAAAGAAGCGAGAAAGTAAAGTTAAAAAGCTGATTTGAGGTCAATTCTAGAAGGTTCTAGATGAGAATTTTTGGGGATGAGTACGCTTTGATAAGGTGCATGTATCCCTCACCTTAAGGAACTAATCCCTTGATGTGAGGAGTCTATCCCTTTGAAGGAGGATTCTATCCCTTTAAAGGTGGAATTCTAACCTCCTCATCTGATCTATAAAAGGAGGCATTGGGTAGCCTCAAATGGTTAGATTTTGGAGATTGAGAATGGGAGTTCAAGCTTTATGGGTGATTGAGTTGAAGTGTTGTTGAGATTTAGACTTCTTTCTGCTGAGCTTTTGAGAGGAAAGATCACATACCTCTATGTGCTCCTGGAGGAAGAGTGCAAGACTTATCAAAGTAGAGGAGACTCCTGCTTCGGACCCTGAGAAGGCCTTTCAAACATCAAGGCTAAGGTTGTAAGGTTCTTCTGTTATTTTAATATTAATACAATCAAGTTTTGTTTTTCTCAATAAATTGTCGTTCGATTGTTTATTTCAATAAGCTGTCGTTTGATCATTTATTTCATAGATTCATTGATCACTATGATATGTATGTTTTATAATTATTTGTTATACAGGTGCCATTTAATATTTTCTTGTTTGTGATTGCAGGTCAACAAAAGACGACACTTTGTTGCGACAAAAGATGACACTTTGTTGCGACGAAAGACGAAACTTTCTTGTGACGAAAGAACTGTTGTTGCGACGGAAGGATTATTGATGTGACAGAAGCACTACGACCACAAATAAGCATTTGGATCAAAGGTTGGATCGACACCTTCATAGCATTTATTTGTAAAAAAAATATATTTAGAGAAAGACAAACTTAGTTGTTTGTTTGTTGCTAGATTGTCTTCTGACACTAGGGAGATCGATCTTGTCCACAAGATCGATTTATCTGGCCAACAAATTCACGAATCCGTTGGGGAAAGAACTTGTTTTGATTTTCCTTTGTTTGATTTGAGAAAATGCTTTTTTCTGATTTTTGATTGATTTGTACGGGCTTGGGTAGCTTAGATTTACTTTAATTTGAAAATTTTTGAAGTTATTTTTGTTTTTCTTGAGTTTTCTGAGGACCAAACATTGTTGCAGACCCTGTTTAAAGTCTTGAAAAAATTAGATTTCTTCTCTCAGTTTAGTTTAGATTTGATTTAGAATTCTTAGTGTTTGCCCAAATCTGTATGTGTTTTCTGTCGAAAATCTGTTGTGAATGAGTTTCTTTCAGCAAATTTTTCATCTCATTAATCTCCATTAAGTTAATTGGGTGTTTTGAGTCTCTTTTTTGAGAAATTCTTAATTTTATTTCCTTTGGTCATTACTTGGAGGTTTGTCTCAATATTTTCACAATTTTGCATCTTTTTGCTTTTGTTTTTGCAAAAAAAATTCCCCCTCATTCACCGAGGGGTGGGGGGGGGGGGCTAAATTGTGTATGAGTGTTAATCGCCTTTGAGTGTTTTTTGATCTTTGGAACTCTCACCTGATTTTCTTGAATTGCACTTGATTGGTTCTTAGATTACATTAGAATCATCTTGTGTTTGAGAATTCTCTTGCATAGATCACATTTGCATAATTAGAATTCTCATTTTCAGAATATGAGTGAATTGTGCATAGATTACAACTGCATAGTTTACATTATGAAAAATCAATTGTAGATTTAGATCGGTTTTCTTTGATTTGAATTTAGATGTTTTTATGCTTGTTTTAAAAACACAAAAATAAAATTTGTTTTGGAATTGATTTGCATTAGTTTTTCTTGATGAAATTAGTGCATTAGAGAATTTGTTATATTTTCTCTTAGTGATCAATTTTTTACATTGTTGGAAGTGAATGGAAACTCTCTCCTTACTTTAGTTAGGATTCATCGAATTGAAAAGATTACATTATCATATTCAATTGCATTCAGTTTTGGTTCGGGTCATAACACCATTGGTTTCATATCCATTTACCCTTTTGAGTAATAACAACCTAAATAACACAGCGCTTAATTAAAATTCATCTAGTAATATTTACGTTTTTAGGACTCTTTCCACCAACATAGCTTAGGCTAGTATCTTTGAGTAGGGAGTAATTAATTCTCCAAGATAGTAAAAACAAACAAGTAGATAAATCTTGTGGTAGGAAATAAATCCAATTGTAATTGGTACAATCTGGGAAGCTTCTCTTTAAGGATTTAATCACGAGATCATATTCGAACCTTTGAGACAATCAATTATGTTTCATTGGGAAAGATAGAAGATTTTGCACGCATTACAAACAGTATACCTCGGATTAACCATTGTCGAGGAGCCTGGGGTCACTTGTTGGTAAACCTCGGATTTACCATGCCGAGGAGCCTTCAAGGAGATTGAGCTTTGTTACTCTGCCCTTGCATGTGGGATCGGATCATAGACTGTTCCCCCAGTTGTATTTGTTACTGTTGGTAACCTTAGTGTCCATAAGCTTAAGATTATTTCCTAAGGTGACGGTGAAGGAAAGATTTCACTGTACCTGGAGCAGACGTTGACTAGACTCACTTGGACTCTCTGGGGGGTTCTCTTCACTTGAGATGGTTTTGTGAAGAAACTTGTGCCAGTCTGTTTCATTAAGCAGGTTGTTGGGGTAATTTTTCCAACCGCCATTTCTACATTAAAATTCTACGATGTTGGATTTCATCACCAACTAGTGTTTTTAGTGCGGGAATCTACTGTTTGTGTGTGGTTTGACTCCTAGATTTGACAGCGAATGTTAATTTTTGTGTTTTTACTTTTAGAGACCATAGGTGTGAATTGTGAATTTTAATTGTTAGGTGTGAATTGTGAATTGTTAATTTTAGTTTTAAATTGTTAATAAAATTCACTGAAGTTGAATATAATGGCAACTGTTCCGGAAATTACCAACCAAGGAACCCCTCTTAACGAAAATCCTAGTACTTTTCCTTGCTTTGGAAATATTGGTCCTCCTTATATGGCTACTTTGTCATTACCTGGATTTATAATAGGTTTACCGATATGGTTATTTTCAACTTCGTTGGCCCCGAATACTCCAATTGTTCCATCTCAACCAGATGCTTCACCTCAACAGAGTTCACCATCTCAACATCACCAACCTTCTGTTGACCCTTTACCTTCTTCGCCTAATATTTCTTCCTCCATTTATTCCTCTTCGCTTGGTAAAAGCCTTGACGCTAGTAACCAGGTGGCGAAGAAGAAGAAAGGGAAGAAGAAGAAGAAGAAGCAAGATAATAAATAAGTCAACCAACCAACCATGGCTATAAATGTTAGTTGTGTTGAGGAAACCTCCAACATGCATCGTAAACCCAAATTCCCTTGCAAGATTTGTAAGGGTGACCACTTCCTTGTCAATTGTCCTGGTATTCCAAAGGTCTTGGAAGTATGGTCAGAAAAATCTCATCAAATTACTGTTGGTCCATCAACCAGTGATAGTCAGGTTCCTGGGAAAAAGGGTAAAGTTAGGTTTCCTTGTAAGTTATGCGAAGGAAGTCATCAAACTCACATTTTCCCTCACATGGATAAAGCCTCAAAATTATTGGAAAACCTTACTATTCCACAACAAGAATTTCCAATTGGTTACCGTAAAATTTCTCCCAACCTACCGTCAACTGACGGAGTGATTGATCTAATTTCAAGTATAGTTGATCCCACTCTTCCATTGGAGAGTGAAAATCATATCACTCAGGTTGATGATCCATTAGTTGATCAAGTGGTCGATTCGATTTCACATTCGGTTGATCCCATTCTCCCTGTAGAGAGTGAACTTCACAGCGCTCAGGTTCTTCTTGTTACATCAAATTCTTCTATGCTAGGGGGCATTTTACCTGTTTCTATAGAACCCCCTCCAAGTACTAAGGTCTTTTCCTTTGATTGGAATAGACTGACAGAACCTCATCTTCCTTCCTCCATCCCTTTCCAAATCATTGTGAATTTTGGTGATAGGGACATACACTGCACACAGGTAGATGAAGGTGCTTTTGTTAGTATTTTATCCTCAACTGCTTGGAAAGCTTTGGGTTCCCCTCAGCTTGTGCCTATTACACAGAATCTGAAAGATTTTAACAGAACCATTAGTGAACCCTTAGGGATCCTTCCTAAGTTTTCTATTACTTTGGAAGGTAAAACTATCTGTATTGATCTTATGGTAGTTCGAGGCCCCTTGGATTTAAATTTAATCCTTGGGAAAGACTATGTCTATGCAATGAAAGCTGTCATATCGACACTCTTTCGCATGATGTCTTTCCCTCACAATGGAAATATTGTGACTGTAGACCAGCTTTCGTTCCCTAGTATTGATTCGACTACCAATAATATGACACCCCTAAATGTTCCTGATTCTAAAGTGGTATCTACCCTGCCACGGGTTAATTATGTGGCAACTAGTCCCATGTTTTTAGTTACTGATGTAAGTGAGCCTCTCACTGTTTTCTCATTTTCCTTTGACTTAGATCCGGTAATTGACATGGATAACTCTAGGGGATTATTTGAATGTGATGTTCTTATGCCTTTTGAGTCCCTTGATATGTGTTCCTTCTAGAGAACTATTCTTCCTTCTGATGAAGACCTCTTGGAAGCCATGATCAAGGTGTGTCCATTGACATGTGTTTCTTCCAGTTGGAAGCCATGATCATGTATCGAGGATAGTTCCTTTTCCTGTGTCAACCTCGTTAAAAAATGAATCAATGAGACCGAGGATAGTTCCTTTTCCTGTGCCAACCTCGTTAAAAAATGAATCAATGAGTCTAAGGAGAGTTCCTTTTACTGTGTCAACCTCGTAAAAAAATAAATTAGGTATGAGGAAAGTTCCTTTTACTGTGTCAACCTCGTTCAAAAATGAATCAATAAGTGTGAGGAGAGTTCCTTTTACTATGTCAACCTCGTTAAAAAATGAATCAGTAGGTATATTGTAGAGAGTAGATTAATAGATTAGAAATAAGTAGTTTCTGAGGATGGTTCCTGTTACTAAGTCAACCTTGTAAAAAAATGAATCAGGTATGAGGAAAGTTCCTTTTACTGTGTCAACCTCGTTAAAAAATGAAACACATTGCCATGAGCATAGTTATTTTCTGTGTCAAGCTCGTTAAAAAATGAAACAAATCCTCCCCTAATTGAGTCGAGTCTTTGACTAGATCTAGTAAATGTTAAGTCATATATTTAGGTTAGTTATTTCAGTTTTTTGCATAATTTTCTTACAGTTTTAGGTCGGGTCTTTCATAAGATCTCGTAAATGAACCTTCATTCCATCCAGCTATTAATTACCAGCAGTGTACTTAGTTGAATGAAATGAAGCTATGGGGGGCATGCGCTCTAGCAGTTACGCTTAGAGGGCATCAAGCACAATTTTCTCTCTGTTTCGAGCTTGTGTAAAAATGAAACCACTCTGAAGCATAGTTTTTCTCTGTTTCAAGCTTTTGTAAAAATGAAACCTATCTTGAGTCAATTTCGGTTATTTTCAAGACTCGTTAAACTCATGAAAATCCCGAGATTATTTTTCTATCTTTCATTCTCGTAAAACACATGAAAATGCTCAGTTCTTTCCATCTTTTCCTGCTCGTAAATTAAATTGAAAGTCGGTCACAGGAGTATATTTTTATCCCTTTTTTGAACTTGTTAAAACTTATAGAAAAGCAAAACCCTAGAGTCATATTTTAAGCCCTTTTCAGACTCTCTAAACATGAAAATATTGCTGAGCACTTGATTATTCAAACTCGTTAAAGTAAATGAATGATCGTCCTTTCAGTATAAGTTTACCCCTTTTACGGACTTAAATGGACTATTTACGAAAAAGGTATATGTTGACTAATTACAGTCAATAGAGTTCTCTCCCACATTATTTTATCCTTTTTCAGGCTCGAGAGACTAAATTTATGAAAAAGTACACCCACGGAGTTTTCTTAAGTTTTTTCTTCTGATTTTCTAAAATTGAAAAAACACTGAGTTTCTCCTATACTGGACTCGTTAAAATTTAACAGTAAAGAACCTGTTCAATTTTTAAACAGGAACAAACCACTCCTTCTTAGGGTTCAAATATTAAACTAAGTTGGACTCATCCGAAGGATGAGCTTATAAACAAGCAAATGTTATCCTCCTCAAGCTTGTCAAAAATAAAGAGTTACTTGCCAGAAATGGTGGGGGAAAAGAGAGAAAAACGAACCTGTTTGTTACATTTTGATTATTCGAAAAACCATTAACCACTCTTGAACACGACACTTTTGTTCACCTAGGTTGGGAAAATCCTTTGCCTAACAGTTAATCAAACCATTTTGAAAGTCTTCAGTCAGTTTCTGGGTATTAGCTTTGGGTCAATTGTCACCAAGCCTTTTGCAGTGTCGTTATGTGTTCAAGAGGATAGTTCAAACAAACCATTCATCTGCAAAATATTTTTCATCCATTTTGACCATCCCTGAGTCAGTCCTTGCCAATATATTTCTTCAAAACTTTATCTATGATTTCGTGTTGTGGGCTTGCCTACGACAGATCACTTTCTATCGACGACAACTCATTATCTAGGAAGTTGATCTAGAAATCATCAGTACCTTGAAATCTGCATGCCTCAATGGCAGGTTTCTCACCTTCGACAACAGGTTGCATCATTGACCTTCGATCGAATGATTTCGTGACATGTTCGACTTCAGCTCATTCATTCACATTTCATGGATTGTACTAAGTACTTTGAGAGCCATTGACATTACCGGTGGTTACTCTCATGCTTGTTAAAAATTTACATCATTGACTGGTAATCAAGTGATTTCTACCATGTTTGACTTTGACACGTTCATTCACATGGATAGAATCGTACTAGTTTGAGAAGCAGAAATCAAGACCCTGGATTTAGTTTCTACCATCTAGGCTGCGAGGAATTTTGTTATCATTTATACAGTGGAATATTCATAAACAGATGGTTGCATCCATGCTGTGTCTACATATGTCTATACTGTTGATATATTTAAAATCATTCTCGTATCAGAACAGTTTAAATCAGTTTTCTAGTTAGTTTTGATCTGAGTATGGGAATGCCTACCTCAGCGATGATATGATTACATATATATATATATATATATATATATATATTTTGCATTGAATGTTTTTACAGGTTCCGACTGGGGTGTCCACAGGATGATCCTTGAAATGATAAAGTACTTCACTCTTCATATATGACAAACTTCATCTTCATCTATTCCAGACTTCGCACTTTAGGGGGGCAATCTATTACACTAAAAACTATCACCTTGACATTTTGCTAACTGTATGAGCTCATTAACACTCATACATGCCTCCTCTGCAAGTCTTACAACCTTTTTTCCTCATTCCAAGCTTTAAAACTGGAGCAAAAACCCTAAAAACTCAAAATGCCTTGGGTACGCAAGTAACATGAAGCCTGCCTGCGTTCCTAGCTTGGGTACGCAGGTAATACACTACTTACCTGCGTTCTAGAATGCAACTTTCCCTTGTAATTCCTGCGTACCCTTCTCAAAGTCAAAGAAGCGAGAAAGTAAAGTTAAAAAGCTGATTTGAGGTCAATTCTAGAAGGTTCTAGATGAGAATTTTTGGGGATGAGTACGCTTTGATAAGGTGCATGTATCCCTCACCTTAAGGAACTAATCCCTTGATGTGAGGAGTCTATCCCTTTGAAGGAGGATTCTATTCCTTCAAAGGTGGAATTCTAACCTCCTCATCTGCTCTATAAAAGGAGGCATTGGGTAGCCTCAAATGGTTAGATTTTGGAGATTGAGAATGGGAGTTCAAGCTTTATGGGTGATTGAGTTGAAGTGCTGTTGAGATTTAGACTTCTTTCCGCTGTGCTTTTAAGAGGAAAGATCACATACCTCTTTGTGCTCCTGGAGGAAGAGTGCAAGACTTATCAAAGTAGAGGAGACTCCTGATTCGGACCCCGGGAAGGCCTTTCAAACATCAAGGCTAAGGTTGTAACGTTCTTCTATTATTTTAGGATTAATAAAATCAAGTTTTGGTTTTCTCAATAAATTGTCGTTCGATTGTTTATTTCAATAAGCTGTCATTTGATCATTTATTTCATAGATTCCTTGATCACTATGATAGGTATGTTTTATAATTATTTGTTATACAGGTGCTATTTAATATTTTCTTGTTTGTGATTGCAGGTCAACAAAAGACGACACTTTGTTGCGACAAAAGACGACACTTTGTTGCGACGAAAGATGACACTTTCTTGTGATGAAAGAACTCTTGTTGCGACAGAAGGATTATTGATGTGACAGAAGCACTACGACTACAAATAAGCATTTGGATCTAAGGTAGGATCGACACCTTCATAGCATTTATTTGTAAAATAGATATATTTAGAGAAAGACAAACTTAGTTGTTTGTTTGTTCCTAGATTGTCTTCTGACACTAGGGAGATTGATCTTGTCCGCAAGATAAATTTATCCGGCCAACACATATATAGGATGAAAGTGGTTATGAGAGATTTCCAATATTTGTCTTGTAAAAAATAACTATCCTAATATTTCTCTAGCATAATCATTAGTATCATAAACATAGTTTCCATTAAAATAAAAATAAATCATATCCCATTTACATCTTCCAATACATATGAAATCATTAATATCCTCAATTCTCAATTGTTATTCCATATGATCATCTATTTTATATATTTAAAAAAATGTATTGTGTAACTCAAGAAATTTGAAAGGAAAAAAGGTGACCTTATTCTTGTCTGTAGGGAAACAGTAATAACTTCAAGAGGATATTTTTTCTTCGCATGACTCTCAAATTGATATGCATTAATGTGTTCCTCATGGTTGTTGATTAGAGGGTGGTCACATGGATATGGTACCTAATTTTGGTGCAATAGGAGAACATTATTGATTTTTTTAAGGAATGTGCATGCTTTCTCAAAAGTGTAAGAACATTCCTACTTCTTTAGGTTGAATAATTGCCAAACCTCCACACTTAGATTTTGAAGTGGCCAAGAAATACACATGCATTATTTTAATGCACACATGCTTTAAAAATAATGCATCCAGGTTTCTTTGTCCATAAAGAGAAAGAAAACCCAAGCCCATGGGGTCTCCTTATTCCCCCCCACTATGAATATACCATCCAACAAGTGATTTCCAACTCAAACTAAATGTGTGCACACTTTAGGTAGAGTTTCAAGGCTCTAATGGTTCACTAGGTAGAGGTAAGTCTTTTATTTTTTTAATGAAATAAGAGACTGAAAGTTTTAAAGGATTTTTTATCAATTGCAGATTTATTAAACACAAATACCATGGCTAAGAACCCTGATCCAAATCAACAAACCAACCCTAAAGAAGAGCCCCAAGAAAACATTAGCCCATATTCAAATCCCAACCCATGAAAATAAATTACATAAGATTTGAATTAGTTAAAAATATGGATTTAAGAGCTTAGAAATGCAAGGAAATCATCATGATTCTCATTAGCCACATCCCTTAACAAAATTATTTCCTCCATCAATAATTCCCATGGTCAATTGAAAAACATCAGTGAATATAGAGACATGACGAGAGAATTCTACTCCATTGGTATCAAAAGAAAAAAAGTTTAATATTTGAATATCACCAAACAAATGATTGTGGGGTTATTTATTGGCATAAAAACCAACAAACCCCCTTATTCGAGGTAAATACATCTTTGAATGGATTGGTGCACATTTTATCCATGGAAAATGAATTGGATGAGTCATTGGTTTATGGTTTTTGATAAACTTCCTTGTGATAATAAGAAAGTGACAATATATTTCCTTCAAATATTTTGGGTTTAGTTCATAATTAGTCTCCACATTAACTATTTTGACACCAGTGAGCTCCAGGGGCTTGGTTTTGGATCTTCTCAATATTGAATAAATGCTAGGCATAATTCATTAAGAGGTTCACTTGCTCCGAGGTGTAATCCCCCCTGCCCCCACCATATGAACCTTGGCTTTCAAATTGCATTGTTGCCACTGGAAATGTGATGACACATCTCAGTTGTAGTCTAGTATATCACAGTTCGTTTGTGGTAGCCTCCAAACGATATCCATCAGAGGAGTTTCTTAGGCCTTCATATGTGCGCCTTTGGGCCACACTGATTATAAACCATCGACTCCATGTAGGAAAGTTGGTGTTTTTGGTTTGAGTCGAGTAGCACCACATCTATGCTCTAATTGTGGGAATACTTGCCACGGACCAATGGATGATCCTATCCACAAGATATTTATGGATAAGGTTAGTAAATTTTTTAATTAATTCAAAATCATTAGTTATATATTTGGTTTCACAATTGAAAAATATTCAATAAACATAAATTTAGATTAATTCTTTTTGAGTCCTTTTTTAGGCATGTACAAATGCTACAAGAAAATACAAACCCATTGAGGTGGGAATATTTTAGTTATAATAAAATAGATGCAGCCATGGATGGAAAATTTACATTGCAACCCCACATATAGAGTTATTTAAACAAATTTATACTTTTCTACTTCAATGATAACTTAGTACGATTTAAAATTTTTTTGTTTTGAAAATGTCGAAGTTATTTGCAAGAAATCAATCTTAATTTTATTATGTTTTCACAACTATCAATTGAAGTTTTTACGTATCCATCTCCACCTACGATTAGCAAATAACCCCCCAACCAAGTAGCATATGTTATACCATATATTCTTTTAATGTGTGATTCATCATCTTAGATTAGTTAAATTTGATGTTTTCATTCTAATCCAACATATTAAAAATTTCTATGGAGGTGCCGTCATTTCTTGTCCTTCCCCCTTCCATACCCACCTAATGCGATCCTTCACCCAAACTATTTATCCTTCCACTATGCTCACATCCATTCATTATATACCCCTCAATTTTCCTACCTCTCCTATAATTTCATTTATTGTCGTAAAAACTAGTATTGAATTTATCGTAGCTACACTTATAGTGGTTGCATCGAAATTTGTTACAACTACATCATCCCTAGCTCCCATTATTGGCTTAGAGTAGGTTTTCCAACCAAGTGCCCCATCTCATATCAATTCATCCATTGATGTAACAACAAGAATTTCATTTACTATAGCTAGATTTCTGGTGGTTACATCTACTATTTTTGTAACTACATCCTCCCCAACCTCCATCATTTCCTTAAAGTAGGTTGTCTAGCCAAGTGATCCATGTCAAAGCTAGGAAGTGAAATTTTCTCCATCACCTCCAATACTCATGATGAAACAAATTATTTGATAAAAATCCTATCAAGCATATGAGTGAAATTGATTTTACACATTTTTATTTTTCTAAATTAAATGATTGTTGTAATTATTGCAAGCATACATTAATAAGAGGCCTTAATCAGGAATGAAGACAATCCAAAAACCATTTTCATTCATGTATGAAGCGAGATTCTAATCTTTGAACTCTAATTATATTTTTTAAGTGTGTTAATATATATAATTGTGGGATATGTTGTTGTACCCATTTAAATAAAGAGGAACACAACGATGATCATTTTTGGAAGCTACGTCCATATTTAAAGCCTAAATGGCTTCGAGATAGGAAATACAAGCAAAAGATGGCATCAACAGTCTAGCGGGATCTAGGATTAGACTGTGATGATGAGGCACAAATTGCAACTATGGTTTTGAAATGTATATCATATTCACATGTTAGTTCTCGTCCTTCTATTTCGTCATTTATTTTTGCAAGAAAGAGGAGTGAACTATTTCACATAAGGGTGGTAACCAACCATGTCAAAGTAGATTTTTTTTTGACATCATTTCTCAAGCCAATATGATATCTAAGAAAATTGTTAAGGAACTAAATTAGGAAACAATATTGCATCCTAAACCCTATCCGCTTAGATGGGTATGTAACAACACTAAGCTTTAGGTGACTGAAAAGTCTAAGCTTAGGTTTTCTATTGCATATAAATTTGTGGATGAAGTTGAACTAGATGTTGTTCCATTGCATATTTGTGGAATTGTGCTTGGAGTTTATTACTTGTTTGAAAGAAAGGCTATCTACTGTAGGAATAGAAATATGTATCACATTTTCAAGGACAATATACGGTACATCGCCTGAGATCATAAAATGAGGGATGATTCTTTACTGGTAATCACAATGAAGTTAAATAGGCTCATGAATGTGAGAAATACATTTTTCATTCATGTCTACAAATGTGGATAAATTAGGTGTTATGGAGCATGGGAATGAAGTGGTGGCATGTAAGAATAACCACATTGTGCTTCAAGGAACATTAACACAACAACTTGGACCTATAAATAGGATTAAATATGTTGTTAGTACATTTTTAGCATTATTATATTTTTTAATGTTGCTAATGTTTAGTGCATAGGTAGTAGCTGAAGTAACACAAGCAAAGTGATGTGAGAAAGTGCAAATGGATAATAATATGCTTTTAGTTGTCATAGATTTCAAACAGTTGATTATGATGAGCAAGGTATTCATAATAAGGTGGATAGATACTGAACAAGTGGGGAGGAATATCACACACTTGGTGTCTGATTAAGAACCTTTCAAAGGTCTAAAATCCTCTCAATGGGGATGATTAATCCAGGAGGATATGAAATGGAATAAAAATCAAAGTTCCTAAAAATTTATGGAAATAATTCCATGTCGAAGTGCTAGACAATATGATTCCAATGCAACTTGAATTACATAGAACGGAGTCCACATGTGAAAGTTATGGCAATATGAAGATTTAAATCAACATGTGAAAAGTATAAATTACTAGAACATGTGGTAACATCTAGAAATGATATGTCGCAATACGAATAGGGTGACATGGTAGAATTTTGGGTGGCATGTGGAAGTACATTTCAAGGTGAGATAACAGTGAAAAGTGTTAAAAATCTGAAATTTACATGCATAAACTTAAATTCTTTGTAGAAACATGAAAGTTATATGCAAAAAACTGAACATAATTTGCAGAAAGTTGAATTTACTTTGCAGAAAGTTGAATGTGATTTACAGAAAACTGAATGTACTTTGTAAAAAACTAAATTTTCTACGTCGAGACTTGAAATTAATTTGCAAAAAACTAAATGTTTTATGATGTTGCAATTAATTATAATTCAAATATATTCTTCAAATTTTTCCAGATTGACAATTGTAGATAGAACATAAAATTAAGGATCATATGAAGATAACTAAGCACAAATATGAGACGCTGATATTTAAGTCCAATGCCCAGGGAAAAACCCCTCAAGGGGGAAAGTGAAATTATTATTCTTTTATTAGATTTCTTCAATTGTTCAGTAGAGTATACACACACACACACACACTCACTCACACACACTCACACACACATACACACACAAAATGAATAAAGTCACCAATGTCTAATAAAATTCCAACTGAAGTGCTCTTGATCTTTGCTTGAATATCTCATCCTTCACTTGAAAAGATATTATCCTCCACACTTTCTCTAGATCTTCCATTGCTCTTGCTCTTCAATTTCTCTCACACTTCTCTTATACACGCTCAACACTTTCTCTCCTTCTTAAAAATGAACATTCTATGCTCAACTCTCACTTGCTCTTGCTTAAATAGATGAGAAAGGAGAGGAGTTACAAAATGAAGTCATTCCTTAAGCCAACAATAGGAGAATCAAATTTCATGAGGGAGGATTTACTTGAGGAGAAGTGTACCTCATCCAAAGAATAGAGAGAGAGTTAAAATTGTCTTGAGGAGTTACAATTGGAATTAGGGAGAGAGAAAGTTACACTTAAACATGAGAGAAAATTTGGTGAGAGTTACAAATCAAATTGAGAAAGGGAGTTACAAGTGCATTTATTGAGGAGGAGTTACACTTTTTCCATACATTGAATTAGTGAGGGAGAGTTAAATTCTCTTAAGTGTTGAGTTACTATTTTATTCCAAGAGGGAGGTTATATTTTCCAAGTAAGAGATTCTCAATTTAATTGACTTATTCTATGAGACTATTGAGAATTTTTTTTATAACGCATTAAAGGTGAATGAATTTAGACTA
The DNA here is from genome assembly GCA_034641835.2 of Pinus albicaulis. Taxonomy (NCBI): domain Eukaryota; kingdom Viridiplantae; phylum Streptophyta; class Pinopsida; order Pinales; family Pinaceae; genus Pinus; species Pinus albicaulis. The sequence continues at coordinate 231,002 of JAXQQM020059713.1, read as the reverse complement.
TTTTAAAAATAATAGTATAATAATAATAATAATACTAGTAAGGATAAAATATTAATTCCCGACTTGTATAATCATGATTGATTTGATTTTAAAGTGGATTCCACATGTTGAGATCATCCTTTATCATTTAGACATGGGTTTCTATTTTTGGAAAGTCATTTCAAATTGAGATGTGACTTACCTTTTTGGAAAGTCATATAATAGTTGTCAGAAATGAAATTTTATTATAGGTGGTTCAAAAAAACTGATAGATATTATTTCTTCTAGGAGAAATTCACCCCTGAGCTACCAAAATTTAACACTCCCTCTTATATAGGGAGGAATTTTTTTTCTGCATCAAAGATCTCTGCTTTCTCCAATCTCTTACCTTCATTTAAGTTCAACTCTACTATGCAACATATGTAACAATGAAGTTGCAATATAAATAATAATTATCCACTTGACACAAATTTGTTAAGGAAAGGATCATCACTTGTCACATATACAAGGATTACACTCAACTGATTTTCATCACAAGAATTAAGTGATAGAACACATGCATCACATAGACAAGACTCAAACAAGTCACACTGAAAATAATCAAACACAACCAAGTTTCGTTGAACGGCAAGGGGTGGAACACCTACATCCTAGAAAAGTCACACATACAAGTCTCGCTACACCTATTGGCTAGATAGGTGGCTCTTCCCACGTCCCAAACTATGAGTTGGATGCATATTGAGGCCTACTCTTGTGGCACACACTACACAATATGTCCCTCATCCACACCAACTTTCTAAAATAGTTCCCTAATACTATGAGATATGATAAGGGAAAGGAAACTTAGTTTTATTGATCAGCTGTGACAACTTCCGGGAAGGGTCACACCCATAAGTCCTGCAAGTTTCTCTCTAAAAGCTAAGATTTTTTTTTTTGATAAATGTTTGGTAAGAATGCGAAATATCTAATCTTCAATGGAGATGTGATGGAGCCTCACTACTCCTCTCTACACCATATCCTAGATATAGCGACACTTGATCTCAATATGCTTGGAATTTTCATGAAACACAAGATTTTCTGCAGGTTGAATCCAACTCTTATTTCCACAATATATAACTGTTTTGTCTAGAAAATTCTCAATATTTCCCCAAAAGGATTTCTTGTCCAAACTGAATCATAACTAGCTATGTTAGCATAAATGTACTCAGTTTCAGCTGTACTTAGTGCTTCATCCAAGACATCATGGCATATCTCAAGCTAAAGAAACACACATAAGTGCTCTTTCTATCAACATAGTTACTAGGCCAATCAACATCAATATATCCATGGAGTATTACATTTTTAGCAACGTATTTCAATCCTATATTGATAGTTCCATGCAAGTATTCAAGTAAATTTTTTGCATCAATCCAATGGGCATGGAAAGGATCAATGAAACATTGACTTAAAGTGTTTACAACAAAGCATATTTCAAGCCTAGTGTTTTCCAAAAGCATCAAAGAACTAATGAGTTGTCTGTACTCTGTGGGATTTTCCAGATTAGGTCCTACAAATATGCCACAAAATTTCTTAAATTTAATTTCCATAGGAGTATGCATGGACTTACATTCTACCCTAGAAAATATTTAGTGAAGCTTAACAACATATTTTCCTTGAGAAAGATAAATTTCACCATGCATTTTCCATACCACTAGACCCATAAAGTAATGAATCAAAACAAGGTATTTCATTTGAAATTTAGAATCTAACTCCCTCTTACACTGGAGGATAATAGGTTCTCCTCTTGTCAAGGCTAAACATCAACATACAATACCAAAATCATAGGTATACATTAGACAATATTGAAATTGAGGTTTTAGTATGCACTTCTTCTAGTGAAAGCAAGCTCTACCAAGTAGGTATCAATGTTAGCATACCAAGCTCTTAGAGCTTCCTTCAACCCATATAAGGCTTTCTTTAGTCTACATACATGAGTTTCCCTATCATGCTCTTCAAATCCTTGTGGTTGTTCCAAAAATATATCTTCCATGAGGAATCCATGGAAGAAAGCACTTTACAAGTCCATTTGGCGAAGAGTCCATCCCAGGCTAACAACTATGGAAACAAAAAATCAAATAGTAATATATCGAGCAATAGGTACAAAAATCTCATCATAATCTATTCCCTCTTTCTAAGAGAAACCTCTAGCTACAAATTTGGCTTTATATTGGTCAATACTACCATTTGCACCATGTTTAATCTTAAAAAACTATTTGGAAGTGACAACATATTTACCTTGAGGTCTAAGAACCAATTCCTAGACATCATTAAAGATGATGGACTCATATTATTCAGTCACGGAATATTTATAGACTCGTTATTTTGAAGTTTCTTTAAAGGTGCATGGTTTTTCTTTAATGATGTTGCTCATGGCAACAACATACCCTTGAAACCAAATTGGCTTCTTAATTTCTCTGAATGTTCCTCTTAGGGAAGCATGTTAATCAACATTCAACAAGGTATCTTGTAGCTATAATGGTCTCTTTTTGGTAGGAGGATCATGTGGTTGAGGATCTAGATGATCCATGGAACCCATGGGATTATCAAAAATCTCAGTCTCATGTTTTGGTTCAAACTCAGATGCATGATATTTTTCATTAATAGCTTGTCTTACAAAAATGGAAAGAGGAGGAGAGTTTCTTGCTTCTCCAAGAGATGCATCTTCATCAAATTTTATGTCCCTGCTAAACTCTATAGCTCTTTGACTATGTACATAAATTCTATAAACTTTTGAATTATGACAATAACCAACAAACATACCTTTCTTACTGGAAGCTTCTTGTTTGTTCCTTTTCTCTTTCAACACATGGAAGTACATATGAAAACCAAAAATTCTCAAATAACTCACCTCAGGCCTTCCACCAACGAATACTTCTTCAGGATTATTATTGTCTAAGATCATAAGAGGAGTTTTGTTTTTCACATAAACAACAATATTTGCAGCTTCTCCCCACAACAACTTTGGTAGATTTTGATCATTCATCATGGCTCTGGACACTTTCATAATGGTTTTGTTCTTCCTCTCAGTAACACCATTTTGTTGTGGATATGGAAGAGTGGTTTATTTCTTTATTCCAAAATGTTTGAAAATATCAATAAAATAATTGGAGGCGAACTCTCCCCCATTATCAGATCTGAAAGCTTTGATCAACTTTCTCGTTTGATTTTCAATCAGAGTCTTGAAATATCTAAGCATGTTAAATGCTTCCCATTTCTTTTTCAAAAATAATATCCATGACTTGCATTAAAATCATCAACAAAAATCATGAGATACAAGTAGCTATCAAGAGAAGTAACATGAATAGGTCCACATAAATCAAAATGTATGAGCTAAATTACGTAACTAGTTTTTGTTCTACTTGAAAGGAATGGTCCCTGTACATGCTTTCCACTTGCACACCCTATGAAAAATCCTTCATGATCCATTATTATCTCAGGAATTCTAGAAACCATCTTCCTTACATGAGGTAAGCCTTTGTATTGTAGGTGATTGAATCATTTGTGCCATAGCTCACACTCAAAGATCGGTATCATGGACCAGTGCATGAATGAGTTTACCATTGACATTGTAAAGGCCTTAAAATCTTGATCCAAGAGTGAAGGCCTATCTCATAATTCATTTCAAAGGGAAGGTTAGAAATTATATAGGACAACATTAAAATCACTTTGGATCCTAGGATCTAGCCCTCCTAGACTCAGAGAGGGATCTCTCTTTAGATTTAGATTTGCTTTATGAATCCGATTTTAGGCTAGTTATAATGATTGTAGGGGGTTTCTTTTTGGTTGATTATTTGGCTGGATTAGAAGATCTGATTAAACTAATTCCATTGGGCTATGGAGTCATAAAAGGTTGGGTTGTTGCATAAACTTTTCAAGAGAATTCACAAGGCAAGCTAACTACATTTGCTAGATCTTACAACATAATGAATTATGAGATGAGAGAAAAAATGAATTCAGTAATGGTTAGAAAACAATTAAGTATTTTTTAACCAGACTTCAGAAGAAAAATATTTATATTGTAAACACAACCAAAATTAAGGTGCTCTAACGACAAGTCTTAATCTTCAGATTTCTTCTTTACAATTACATTTAAATGATGCACTGAAAGAAATAACAATGGAAAAAAATAAACACAGAAAAGAAATAACATCACTAGATAAACAAAGCTCAAGTATCTTGCAAAAGGTATTTTATTATTGATGCTCCACCTCCAATAATACAGTTCTCCAATAGAAAATTTTTACAATTTAGGGTCCAACCCTTGATACTAAGAAGGAATGCAATATTTAAATAACTCTACAGTGACTGACACATCTACATAGGCAATTTTTTATAAATTACAATAATAAACAAAATTTTACTAGAGTGACCACGAAATGGACATGATGGAATAACTTCGACATCTGGCCCTATTCTTCAGAAGGCCATTGCTGCTTGCTTTGATCTATTGTTGTGTTGGCAGATTTGAGTGATCTGATGCTGATATGTTGATATGGCTGATACACTGATATGTTGATTTGCAGATTTGTTGATGCGTTGACCTTCGCCCTTCTTGGTAGTCACACAATTTTTCCCACTATTGCTCATTTGGAATCTTGATCCTGATCAGATTTCGGTATATCTCATCAGTCTATGTGAATTTCACAAAAGTTGGCCTCAACAAAAAAATGTTTTTAATTTCATGCTAAATGAATATATTATTATCCATGGCTTCAAGGAAAGCTCTTCCAATCATTGATCCTTTAATCCATGCAAACTTGATTGTGTCCTTGGCAATCTCTTTCAACTTCTTCACATAATCTTGCCTCAGCATAAGCTTATCATTTATTACAAACATTAAGGGTAACCCTCTTTTGGTCAGTGGCTCGATTCCGTTAAAGAATCTACTGACACCAACTTCTAAATTGTGGCACTTATCCTCTAACTGTGTGACCAAGCTTGTCTTATTAAGTACCTTCTTGACTTCCAAGATAGTTGTTGTTCTGTCCTCCACTCCAAGTGCCTATAATTCGAACCTATTCTTAGAATTCAAGAATCTGATAATGTTATTTTCTATCTCAGGCATCCCTGCAAGCTCCTTGGTTGCTTTTTCTATGGCATCATTTACCTGTTCAATTATTTCTTTATGTTCAAATATAATTTGAATAGAAGGCCATATTTCATTCATAAAATCAATTATGCTTGTCCAAATAATCTCTTTTTCTTGGCCAATGGCCTTACCAATGAAAGCTGTGCTCTCTGCCTTTATCAATATTTCAATATGCTTTTGGGCTCTCTGTATTTCTATTTCATGTGCATTGTCAGACCTTATCTTCAGATCCTTCAAGGTATTGATCTGTGCTTCCAACTTTTTAATCTCCTCTATTTGTATGGTCATATTCTCCATGGATTTGGCTAGCTGTTCTGCACCACCTGATGTACCTATAGTTGTTGTTGTAGTTTTGGGGATGAATGCAATAGAAACAACATCCAAAGGAATAATGGCCACATCTGCTACTTTTTCCTTTTCTTTAACCAAAATTTCCATCTCTGTCTCCATTATCATCTTCATCATCTTTGCTTTTTGTGCTTCATTCTCCTCTATGTCCTTTGTTAAGGGTTTTCAGTAGCTGACATTTTAAGTTGCTTTCTTTGGGCTGCTATGTTAGCATTCTTCTTCTTCAGGTTCTCTTCCACTGCCTGTACATTTTTTGGATCATATACAATATTCACAACTAAATCATCCAGGAATTTGATTCTAGTATCCTTGGCAAGAGAAGAAATATTCTCCAAGATAAGGGAGCTCTGTAACAAGCACGTCATCCTCTCCAAAATTTTTGTTGCATACATCCGAGGAGACTGGTCCATTGGGTTTAACACTGAAGAAAACACCTTTATTCATAGAATTTATTCAAATGAATCTTTCTAAAGGGGGCTCAGCAACTTCCTTAGCTATAAATAAATCTATCCTGGAGGTGGTGAGAAATAAGGAACCAAAGTATGCACCAAGACTAGATATTGCTGACAAGTACAAAGCCTCAAATTTCCCAGCCTTGGTTTTGAGAATTGGTTCTTGGGAGCATATTTTAAAATATGAAGAAGACTTGAGAGATATCATGAGAAAATTTTAAAATGTGAACATCAGTTAAACTTGCTAAGGAAGGAAGGCATCATGAGTGGGGATTTACCGTATTTTGATTCTAGTGGTGAACCATTTCAAGATCAAAATGAAGATAGTTGTTATAGGTGCAGCACATGAGAAAAAAGCTCAGTTATTTCTGGAGTCCGATCACTTGACAGATAGTTATCTTCCACATTTCTCGAGTCTTCCAGAAAAAAGAGCTATGAGTAATCATACATGATCTCTGGGAGATCATATTTGTACATGCATTTAAAATCTAAAAGAGTTGAGCAAGTATATTGATGTAAATGAGAAGTAGAAGTTCAGAAAGTGCACATATTCTCAGGATAGTGAATTTCTGGCTCAATTTCAAACAAACTAAGAAAATTTTCAAAAATCCGCAACATGGGTTTTGTGTAGAATATACCCAGTTGACTTCCTTGCAAGAATCGTCCAAAAATTCAGAGTGGTTTTAGAGATTTCACCAATTCTTTAAATGATAGTTTTATTAAAAAACGTCTTGTAGTTGTGAATGAGGAAGCTAAGGATGATGTAAATGTGTTATGCAAAGGGATCTTATGAGTTTCCTCCTTAAACAACAACATAAAGCTCAAGAACAATCAGCCACACAACAGCTTAATAAAATTCACTTGAATAAGGAAAATCGCGTTCAATTTTTGAAGAAGGAAGTTATTATTCTATACACATGGGAGAATTAAATGAGTAAAATCTTGAAATGTTGACACTGCTATCTTCATTGTTCGTGAAGCTCTTGCAAGTGGGATGATGTTGCAATTGCACAGAATTCTAGGTATGGGAAAGAAGAAATCAATGGCTTAGATCTCTTATGCCCACATCCAACAGTAACCCGGAAGCACTAACTGCATGAAATTTATCCCAAGGAGTGCACCCACAAGCAGTCTCATTAAATCCACTCACCTACAAATCAACGACTAATATTAATTGTGGGAACACTCTCTTCAAAATTCCAAAAACCGCTTAAGTGCCCCCGCAAGTGGTTTCTGGTCTCAATAAAGGACATTATGTGGTGATAGCTGGAGCCCACATCCTTTAATTTCAAATCACAATTTTAATTTTTATGAATTTTGGAATAATGTCCTATCATAAATCTTTCAAGTAAATTTTATTTAGAAAATAATAATATCATGTATTATGTATACATATGATATTATTATAATTTTGTAATCTCCACCACAGCTAAACAGTTATTAACTGCTTGAAGTAGTTATTTGTGAAAACTGGTTCAATGGTGAGTCAAACCACAGAGATAAAAGCCCAAGAGGCAGAGTGGAGGGAGGTTCTGAGTTTTGGACCTCTGGAAGACTACAATTTTGTACTTATTTTTCTGATGAATTAATGAAAGAGGAATCAAGTTTCCTGCAACTGTTGATGGTGATTCGTGTTTCCTGTTTCATATTGTGTTTTTTCCTCTTTGAATGAAGTGAAGTAATGTAGCTGTTGGTCTCTTAATTACATTTGTAAGTAAGAGTTAAATAGCCTTAATATGCGCTCCTTCGCTCCAAATTTTCTCTCTTCACAAATTCATTCTGAGACTTAAAAGTAATATATTTTGTGTTACAAGATATTATTTTGAGTTTCCCAACAGTTCTTCTTTTCATTCAGATATCAGCAGTTAAAGGCGTTGTGGAATATTTTATTATTTCATATTAGTAAGGGTTTTAAAGAATTAATTTCCAGAGGAATAGGATAAAGACCGAATGATAAAAATTGTTTCCATAAAACATTTTTTCTTAATTCTTAAGCACTGATTCCTTTCACAACCGAGGGATTGTTTCTTAACTTGTATTTGTTGTTGTTTAGCCTTTATTTTATGTGAAATTGTTCATAAAATTAACATGAAAAACACTCATGAGACTTAATAATTTTCAAGAGAACTTGAACACTTAAGAATGCATAAGACATTTGTTTCAAATTCTGAAAGAGGAATTAGCTGAGCTTTACTAACATCCTCCATTCAGATCATATTTGGTATCAAAGCTCTTAGTATTTAGGTTTTGTTGTGCAAGAAGGGATCTATTTTTTTTCAATTTTGTGTCATGCTTACAAAGTTAAAACTCAAAAGAGGAGAAGGGAAGCTGGTTGAGAGCCTTGTAGTTGGGTCAAGAGGAAGAAGGGCAAGGTTTCCAAAGTCTTCAACACCAACACATACTCAAGTTGAAGTTGAGTCTTCAGTGAGCATGTCTCCTGAAGGAGAACCTACCATGAAAAAATATGAGAGAGCATTCAGGAAGGAATTATTTGATATGACTAAGATGGTTAAGGTCCTCTATGAGGATAGGTATTTAAGGATGCAAGGAGAAATTTCTAGGCGTTCAAGAGGAGAGTGTTCTGTAGGAGGAGGAGGCCATGGAGATGGTAAGAAGCCACCATCATCCTCACCACCATCTTCAACTTCCTCTTCATCATCTTCCACTACCACAACCCTACAATATGTTCATACACATACTTCAAAAGGAGCTCGAAAATCACCCTTAAACTTGATGTCAAATTTGAGCTACCGATGTATAATGGCAAAGTGAATGTAGAGGAGCTAGATAATTGGATTTGTCAATTTGAGGCTTATTACAGAATTCAAAATCTTCAAGAGGATGACATAAAGATTCAGTTGGCTTTCTTGAGAATGGAGGGCACAACACTTGTATGGTGGGAAGCAAGGACACAAGATGAGATTAAAAACCACGGTAAGGTCTCAATGTATTGGTCTAATGTTATTGTTGTCCTTAAAAGGAAATTCTACCCTTTAGCTTAAATTAAAATATCCATTATGTACTGGCATAATTTTAGACAATTAAAGGGACAAAGTGTGCAATATTACACTCATGAATTTAGGAGAAGAGCTCTTATTTTGGGCGTCAATTTATCTTCTTAAGAAACTTTGTTAAATTATATTGGGGGTTTGCATAGTTATCTTATACATACTATTCTCATTTTCAATCCCACATAATTAGATGAGGTTTTTGTTCAAGCCATACATCTAGAAGCAAAAGGGAAACATAGTCCAGATGAGAAAAGTGATAGCTTCCTTGAGTATGAAGGTAAAGGAAAGGGTAAGTTTAATGGAAGAGGAAGGAAAAATAGTTTTATCAAAATAGAGAAAGAGAAACTCACATGTAAACACTGTTCAAAAAATGTCCATGATGAAGACCATTGTTGGAAACTCCATCCAGAGTTGAAGCCAAACAAACTTAAAAACAAAGAGAAGGAGAAAATTGTTGCAATCATTAAACATGACTTAGGTTAAGATTCAGGAGATGAAACCAAGATTACAGCAATGGGTGTGAAAGGTAAGAACATAGAAAGCGCTAGTTCTTCAATTTTTTCTAATGTAACTTAAGATGAAGATACAAGAATTGAACTTTTTTATATTAGAATTGTTTCAAAGCATACCAAAATAGACACACCATTTGATAGTGGTTCTCAAGCTAATTTGATTTTTGAGGACTTAGTTAAGAAGTTAAATCTTGAAACTATTACACATCCAATACCTTATCCTTTAGGGTGGATATGTAAGAATTCAAACTTGCAGGTAACAAGGAAGTGCATCCTATGCAATCAATTCAAAATTTCTTGATGAAGTTGAACCTGATGTAGTGTCGCTTGAGATTTCAGGTATTGTTTTGAGAAGTCCTTACCTTTATGACAGGAAAACAATATTTCGATGCCATGAGAATAAGTACCACTTGTTTAAGGATGGAATTGAGTACATAGTTAGAGCTCATAAGAAGAAGATAATTTTGTCTCTTATAGATGTAGGAGAAATGAAGAGAATATGTGAATGCAAGTCAAAATTTGGCTTTGTTAATGTTCAGGGATAGTGATGTTTTGAATGGTACATTTCAAAAATATGCATCAAATGAAAAAGATGATTTCATTAAAGTTTCTATTTTTTGTAATAAGATGTTTCAAGGCTCTAACATGTCACCTTTGAAAATAGGTAAACAAGATGTGAGAGATTTGCAGCAGTCCACATTAGTGTTGAATAGTGATGGGAACAAGATGTCGGTGCAAGAGAGTGTAAAGTTCAAATAGAAAGCACCAAAATAATTTTAAAAAGAAGCCATAGGTGGCACAATTACTTGTTTTTGGTTTCAAAATGGTACATGGCAGTGACGAAAACACTTGGTCAAAAGTCGACGCAAGTACAAGGCAAGACAAGCTAAAAATTGCCATGTTGACAGTGCTCGAGGTAAGACAGTTTTCAATTTTCCTTTGATTAACGACTGAGGTGGAAACAAGTTTGTTTCTTCAAAGACAACTTTTTGTTCTGAAAATTCATGGAAATTTCAGTATGACGGTGTCTACAACAACAAGACATGGTCTCAAGAATCAAGGAAAAAGTTTAGTTTTTATGAAAAGCTCAAATTTTCGAAATTGGGAAAATTTCATTGGATTGAAACTGGAAGGGTGAGGGAATTGTACCCTCATCCAGATGTTCAGTAATGAAAGATTTTTTGGGGTCCAAAAGGCTTCTAGTGGGGAAGAATGATCAGGGGCTTAGTTTTATGCTAAAAAATCAAAGTTCTTGGAATGGCACGAAACTTGAACGACTGTGTAGTGTTTGTCATTCTAAATCTCGTGCACTTCATTTCGCAAAAAATGGACTTTGTATGGTCCCAGAAATGAGTTATTTTAGTTTGCACAAACAGGAAAAAAAATGGAGATAGGGAGCCCAGTCAGCAGTCCGCACTGCTGACGTGGTATTCTGACTAGGAAGGGTCAATGTTTGTTGAAATTCCTCCAGTGAATGACAACCTGCCAAGTGGTAGAGTTAGAATGATTGAATTTTCGGGTTATATGGAAATTTGTGTTTGGTTTAAATTTGGTCTAATTGGGTGAGGACACATGGTGCAGCCTAGCGTGGCCACGTTCCCCCCATGATTGATCATGGAACAAAAATTTATGGTTCAGTCTGAGCAGATGTGCCATAGTTCAACCCCACGAGCTCCCACAAGCTAATGACACACATTACCATTCTGCCACACCATGAGTCTTAACCTTATGTGGATCCACCTCTATTTAAATTATACCATGTTCAATGGTGGGGGGAGAGGGGGTCAAACCCTAGTGCATAGGACTGAGGCTCGAAGACCACCGGCGTAGCCAATTTTTAAATGCAGAGTTAAACAGTTAAACACCATTAATTCAACACTAATCCACAATTATTATCACTAAATTGGATTAGGAAAAAAGGGCCGAATTAAGGGCTAAGTAGTGTTAATTAGTGCTAGCCATGCTTGGCAGACTACCAATTTCAGCGGAAACTACCAGTTTAACTCCATCTAGCCGAATTTAGCTCTAGTTAGCTAAATTTTGGCTTGAAATTGTGGAGAAAATGTAAATGGTCATAACGTTTGGAGATTTCGACAAAATTAGGTGTAGAAAGAGGCTAGATGACCATTTTTGGGCATTCTGGACTCATTGGTGCAGTTTTCATGAGAGAAAAAAATCATTTCAAATAGGTCATTTTTCAAATTTGAGCATAATATAGAGGCTTAAGCCATGGAAGTTGGACCAAGGAGATGTAGCCAAGGAGAGGTGAACTCCTTCATCAAATACCTATGTTAATGTGTTGTATGGTGATGTACTGTACTTTTATTTGTTGTTGTTCAACCTTTATTATATGTGAAATTTTTCATAAAATTAACATGAAAAACACTCTGGTAAGATTCAACAAGATGATGAGCTTAGTGAAAAGAGTCGCCTTCACTAAGTGGGCCCACAGGCTATTTTTTGCGCAAAGTCTATTTTTAGACTATGTCTATTTTTAGACATGTCGATCATATTCTATGAGTTGCAGGATGCTATTTGTGGATGGTTGGTCAAGTTGGAAAAATATATTGACTTCTATTTTTAGACATATTGGGCGGAATCTATTTTTAGATTGCCAGTCTAAAAATAGATATGTTGAATATTATTAGCTCTTAATAATATTTGGACTCTAAACATTATCTTATTCTCTTGGAGCACTTCAGTTAAGTGCACAGATGTGGCACATCAGCTGACAAAAGGAATTACACTATTCCTGAGGGTTTACTGGAGCTAATGCATGAGGACTTCGGTTAGAACTCATGTGACAGAGTTTGGTGGAGTTATAGAAGTAGTTGGTGGAGTTGTATTTAGTTTAACTCAGTTAGACTCAGTTGAGATAGTTGTATCTAGTCTAACTGATTGATACACTAGTGAGATTGGTGTGAATTAATTAGTTAATTAATTCAATAAATAATAAATCATTAATAAACTGAAGAATACATCAGTTAACTACAGTGCATGGCAGTTTCAGTGGAGACCAGTGGAGAGGTAGGTGAAAGAGCAAGTGTGACTATCAGTTGCGACTATAGTGATGCATTGATTGCATCCAACACTTAGTGGAGATTCCAATGAGGATTGTGCAGTGCAAGCTTGGTGAATTCGAATTCATTCATAGCCATTCTTCAGCAAGGATTGCGCAGTAGAGGCATGCTAGTAGGTGGCAAAGATCGGTGCATGGATTTGCAAGATCGGGCCTGATTAGTGTGTAGCGATTGTATTGTACTGAGAGCTTGATATGATCAACTTTGTATGAGGATTGTTACATGATCTCTATGACATATATTATATACAAATAGTTGGGGTTTTCAGCTACAGGCTTTCCTGTTAAACAACTGTGTTAATGTGTGTGAATTTTTATTGTTTCATGAGTGCATTGTTATCTTGATTTTATTTCCACAAATGATCAATGGTGGAATAGATTCTGTATTTTGCATGAAGTTAAAATAGTGTGAGATCAGGAGAATATTGGACATATAACACATAAGTTATATAATTTCTACATGGTATAAGAGGAGTATTGATCGGAGGAGATTGCAATTATTGAAGCGGTTGAGTTTTGTGCTGGTGGAATTCGAATTTGCTGCAGTGTTTTCTTGGTGTCAAAATTGAGCATTCATTGAAATGTATTTCAACGGATTGTGATTGGAGTATGCCCTTGATGGCATCTCAAATTATATTGCATGTAAGGATATGATGGAGGCGGTGCTGGATGATAATGGGTTGAAGGAGTTCATAGATACTGATATTCCAAAGCCTGGTTCTAGCAATGTAGCCGCACTTGACGCATGGCAAAAGAAGGTAGCGAAGTGTCAAAGAATTCTGTTGGAAGGTGTGAAGGATCACATAGTGTCCAGCCTTCACGGTAAAGATACTCCATTATTAATGTGGAAAGCTTTGATAGACTTGTTCCAACGCAGAAGTAACCAGAGGAAGTTGGAGCTTAAAGACAAGCTCAGAAAAATAAAAATGGAGAAAGGCGACAGTATACCAAAATACCTCACGAAGTTTGTCCACTGCAAGGATGAGCTAGGAAGTGTGGTGGTTACTATAGATGAAGAGGATTTGGTGAGCTTGGCTCTCCTTGGGCTTCCAAAGAGTTGGCATAGCTACGAGGACTCTGTCAATGGTCAGGAGAAACTGCCTAGATGGGAGCGAATTTGGTCGGATCTTGTGCAGGAGGAGATAAGGCAGGGTACTAGGGATGGATCTTCATCGAAGAATGAAGATGAAGAAAATTGCGCTTTTGCTGCCAAAGCAAGGAAAGGGAAGGGAAAGAAAAATCCTTCTCAATCTGGTGCGAAAGGCAAGAAGCAGGACTTGTCCAAGGTGAAGTGCTTTCAATGTCACCAGCATGGACATTATGCAACTAATTATCCACAGAAGAAGAAAAATAAGCAGGCTACTGGATCTGTAGCTAGAGAGGCCTTAGCCTCACAGTTTGAGCTGGATTTTTCATTGATCGCATGCTTGGTTTTAAGTGTGATGGGATCAATGTGGTTTCTTTACAGTGGTGCGTCTTTCCATATGACTGGAGACAAATATTTGTTTAGTGTTCTGGATGAGAAGGATCTTGGAGTGCACATCAAGATGGGCGATGATGGTAGATACAGTGCGACTGGTATCAGGACCATTTCCTTTGAGAGGGAGTCTGGTAAACCTTTGATCTTGAACGATGTCATGCATGTTCCAGGATTGAAGAAGAATCTGATCTTTGTGGCGATGTTGGAAGACAAGGGTTATGATGTTGTTTTTAGCGAGGGAAAAGCCTTCCTGCACAGTAAAACAACTAGTGAAACCCGGAGGATAGGGATTCGAGTTAATAATATTTATCAATTGCAGGTAGATGGCTGCATAAAAATGGCAAGAAAAGAAGGAGTGGTGAGCCGGGATGAGGGCGAATTGTGGCACAACAGATTAGGCCATCTTCATCATGGCGCTTTGAAAATTTTGCAGCAGATTTCTACCGGGCTTCCCAAGGGTACACTTGCGCAGTCAGATCAGTGCAAGGGATGTACTTTGGGAAAATTTGTGAAGACCACTTTTCATGAGAAGGATAATTGCGTCACGACGATCCTTGAGAGAATTCACACAGACGTGTGTGGACCTTTCTCGGTTTCTTCAATAGAAAAGCACATGTATTATGTGATATTTGTTGATGAATTTTCTCGTAAGTGTTGGATCTTCTTCATGTAGAAGAAGAGTGAGACATACTCAAAGTTCTGTGAGTTCAAGGTGCTGGTTGAGAAAGAGTCAGGGAAACAGGTGAAAGCTCTAAGGAGTGATAATGGTGGTGAATACATCTTTGGTGAGTTCAAAGACTTCTGCAGCGCAGAAGGAATTTGAAGAGAACTCATAGTGCCTCATAACCCATAGCAGAATGGGGTCGCGGAGAGAAAGAGAAGAACAATTGTGGGTGTTGCACAAGCGATGCTGCATGATCAAGGCCTTCCCATACACTTGTGGGTTGAAGCATGCAACACTGTGGTTTATGTGCAAAACCGTTGTCCTCATAGAGTACTTAGCATGAGTACACTTGAAGAAGCGTTTTTTAGTAAGAAGCCTGATATTTCCCATTTGAAGATTTTTGGCTCACCTGTTTACATTCATGTGACGAAGGATGCCAGGAATAAGCTGGAGCCGACCGTAGAGGTTGGGATATTTTTGGGGTACACAGAAACACCCCACAATTATTGTGTGTATTTTCCAGACAGTCGGATGACTGTTGTGCGACGGGATATCAAATTTCATGAGGAGAAAGCCATGAAGTTGTCGCATGAGAGGGAGCTACACTTGCATGCAGATGAGGAGCTACTTGTTCCTAAATATGAGCCTCAGGATGTGGATCAGCCACAAGAGGAGGTTCATGGAGTGGAAGAAACCACTCATGCAGTGCCAAACATCAGAGGGTGGAAGTGCACTATAGAAGCTGAGCGACTGAATCTTGATGCAGCACATAACGTAGGAGCACCTACATCACAGCGCAAACAGAGATAGTCACCTGACCAATTTACTGGATACATGGCTCTGATGAGCAAGTGTATCGTGATAGAGCCATCCTCTTTCGAGGAAGCTGTGGAGGATCTCGCATTGGTAGATGCCATGGTGGAAGAGTACGATTCAATTGTCAGAAATAGTGCATGGGAGATTGTCCCAAGGCCGAAAGGGAAATCAGTGGTAGGTTCGAGATGGATCTATAAAGTGAAGCAAGCTACTGACGGGAGTGTCGAGAAGTAAAAGGAAATATTTGTTGCCCGGGGCTTCTCACAGATCAAGGGGATCGAATATGAAGAAAAATTTGCACCTATTGTAAGGTATTCTTCCATATATACCATCCTTTCTCTCTCAGCATAGATGTGTTGGCACATTCATCAGATGGATGTGAAGACTGCGTTCCTCAAAGGAGTCATTGAGGAGGAGGTGTACATTGAGCAGCCTGAAGGATTTGAAATCTTTAGCAGCGAGTCACATGTGTGCAGGCTCAAAAGAGCATTGTATGGGATGAAACAAGCACCTCGTGCTTGGTACACATGGATAGACAGTTATTTCACTGAACTTGGTTTCGCCAAGAGTGAGGCAGATCCGAACCTATACTAGATTGTGGTGGAGGGTAAGTTGTTGATCATTGTACTTTATGTAGATGATTTAATACTAACAGGTGATGAACTGTTGATACACTCATGCAAGGCATATCTTGCAAAGGAGTTTGAGATGAAGGACTTGGGCGTCCTTCATTATTTCCTGGGATTGGAAATTTGGCAGCAGAAGGGTGGACTGTTTGTGTCTCAAGGTAAGTATGCCGGGGAGATACAGGAGAAGTTTCACATGCAAGGCCTATCGACACTCCTCTTCCTGGTGGTTGGAGGAAAGAGGATGCTACATCGGCAGAGGTAGTGGATGCCACTGTTTATCGATAGTTGGTTGGTTCGCTCATGTATCTAGTCAATACATGACCGGACATATGCTATTCTTTGAACCAACTTTCACAAGCTATGGTTAAGCCTACCAAGCTCTTTTGGAAGGCAGGCAAGCATGCCATGAGGTATCTCAGGGGCACATCGGGAAATGGATTGTGGTACAGACAGTCGGATCAGTTGAAGCTGCATGGCTTCACGGATGCAGATTGGGCAGGGAGCCCAACGGATAGAAAGAGAACATCTGGAGGGATATTCAGTATCGGATCTACAGCAGTTTCTTTGTACAATAGGAAACAGAGATCCGTGGCACTCAGTTCAGTGGAGGCCGAGTACATGGCAGCAAGTTTGGCTGCATGCAAGGCTATATGGATGAGGAAGATCCTGGTCGGGTTGTTTGATTCTCAATTAGATCTTACTGTGATATATTGTGATAATTAGAGTTTCATTAAACTCTCGGTTAATCCAGTATTTCATGATAGATCTAAACATATTGACATTCAGTACCATCATATCAGAGATTGTGTGCAGCGGAAGATCATGTTTCTTTGTTACATTCCCACGGAGGATCAGGATGCAGATATTCTGACGAAGGCACTCACTAGGAGAAAATTCGAATACCATAGAGACAGGATCGGGGTGGCAGATAATCCCTATCTTATTGAGAGGGAGTGTTGAGATTCAACAAGATGATGAGCTTAGTGAAAAGAGTCGGCTTACTTCAAGTGGGCATGTTGGTGCTGGTTTTGCCAGTCTCTATTTCTTTAGATCTGTTGCCCATTTTTAGACATGTCAATCATATTCTATGAGTTGCAGGATGCTATTTGTGGATGGTTGTTCAAGTTGGAAAAATAGATGGACTTCTATTTTTAGACATATTGGGCAGAATCTATTTTTAGATTGCTAGTTTAAAAATAGATATGTCGAATATTATTAGCTCATAATAATATTTGGACTCTAAACATTATCTTATTCTCTTGGAGCACTTTAGTTAAGTGCACAGATGTGGCACAGCAGCTGACAGAAGGAATTATGCTATTCCTGAGGGTTTACTGGAGCTAATGCATGAGGACTTCAATTAGAACTCATGTGACAGAGTTTGGTGGAGTTATAGAAGTAGTTGGTTGAGTTGTATTTAGTTTAACTTAGGTAGACTCAGTTGAGCTAGTTGTATCTAGTCTAACTGATTGATACACTAGTGAGAGTGGTGTGAATTAATTGGTTAATTAATTCACTAAATAATAACTCATTAATCAACTAAATAATACATCAGTTAACTACAGTGCATGGCAGTTTCAGTGGAGACCAGTGGAGAGGTAGGTGAAAGAGCAAGTGTGACTATCAGTTGTGACTATAGTGATGCATTGATTGCATCCAACACTAAGTGGAGATGCCAATGAGGATTGCACAGTGCAAGCTTGGTGAATTCGAATTCATTCAGAGCCATTCTTCAGCAGGGATTGTGCAGTAGAGGCATGCTAGCAGGTGGCAAAGATCGGTGCATGGATTTGTAAGATTGGGCCTGATTAGTGTGTAGCGATTGTATTGTACTGAGAGCTTGATATAATCAGCTTTGTATGAGGATTGTTACATGATCTCTGTGACATATATTATATACAGATAGTTGGGGTTTTGAGCTTCAGGCTTTCTCGTTAAACAACTGTGTTAATGTGTGTGAATTTTTATTGTTTCATGTGTGCATTGCTATCTTGATTTTATTTCTGCAAATGATAAATGGTGGAATAGATTCTGTATTTTGCATGAAGTTAAAAGAGTGTGAGATCAGGAGAATCTTGGACATATAACACATAAGTTATATAATTTCTACACACTCATGAGACTTGATAATTTGCAAGAGAACTTGAACCCTTAAGCATGCATAAGACATTTATTTCAAATTATGAAAGAGGAATCAGCTGAGCTTTACTAACATCCTCCATTAAGATCATCTTTGGTATTAGAGCTCTTAATATTTAGGTTTTTTTGTGCAAGAAGGGATCTAATAGTTTGCAATTTTGTGTCATGCTTACAAGGTTAAAACTCAAAAAAGGAGAAGGGAAGCTAGTTGAGAGCCCTGTAGTTGGGTCAAGAGGAAGAAGGGAAAGGTTGCCAAAGTATTCAACACCAGCACATCCTCAAGTTGAAGTTTATTCTTCAGTGAGCATGTCTCATGAAGGAGAACCTACCATGACAGAAGATGAGAGAGCATTCAGGAAGGCATTCTTTGATATGATTGAGATGGTTAAGGTCCTCTATGAGGATAGGTATTTAAGGATGCAAGGAGAAAGTTCTAGGACTTCAAGAGGAGAGGTTTATATAGGAGGAGGAGGTCATGGAGATGGTAAGAAGCCACCATCCACTCCACCACCATCCTCACTGCCATCTTCAACTTCCTCTTCATCATCTTCCACTGCCACAACCCTACAATATGTTCATGCACATACTTCAAAAGGAGCTAGAAAAACACCCTTAAACTTGATGTCAAATTTGAGCTACCGATGTCTAATGGTAAATTGAATGCAAATTAGCTAAATAATTGGATTTTTCAATTGGAGGTTTATTACAGAATTCAGAACCTTCAAGAGGAGGACATAAAAATTCAGTTGGCTTCCTTGTGAATGAAGGGTGTTGTTAGGGTCCTATAAATTATAGGATCTCAAGGTGATTGAGTATTTCATAAGATGCAATTTCATATTGTGTATGATTTTCAATATTCAAATGATTTCCGAACAATATGAAAAAAATAAAATAAAAGAGGGTATATTGAAAAAATAAAATAGAAAAGAAAAAGAAAAAAAACCCCAAAAAAGAATAATACTGAAAGTGCTGCAAATCAAAATGTCACAGCTAATTACCCTCGATTGGGGTGCCACAAGGAGGTTCAGAGTCGAGGTTTGGCAGTGGCACGTGGCACCGTGCACACACAACATGATTGATATAGTACAACGCAAGATGGGAAGGGGCATGACCACACGCTAGATAATAAAATATGTCATAGGCACAGTTGGCAACCACCGAGAATTGTTAGAGAATTTTTGGAAACAACGTTTTCAAGATCCTACGATAAAGTATGAGGCATGCTAGAGAGGAAGCATTAATCTCAAACGACAGTTGGAAGAAAGTGCAACAACGAAGACAGAAGGTTGGCATCGACAGCTTGTCATTTGGTATGTTCTGCGTCTCCTAACCTTGATAATCACCATGAATGTAAATGTAAATTGGATGACTCCCTCCATAAATTCCTCCACAAGTGGTTATTCCTCTGATCTTGACCCATGTACAAACCTGCAAGTAGGCTACAGAATGCTTCAATATGTGCATGAGGCTCTTCCCCATAGTTATTTGGCCTTTTTAGATTATGTGGATAGTCTTCAGTTTGTTTTATTCAATTAAAAGGATAAGGGTTTCAGGATTTTACAACATGCAGTCTTTTTTTATTGGTCGAAAGAATGTAATGGTCATTCAGATTATCCCAGCCGTTGTGGTCATCCCTTGCTTTCAAACCCCCTGTAATGTCTCTTCTCCTTCCGGTTCTGTGTTTGTGTTGGGGAAATAAGTTCATCTCGTTATGATAGGAAGGGTTTTGGGTAGGTTTGATGTTCAAATTGTTTCAGTCTCTCAATCATATGAGCTATCAAGTATGGCTAAGCATGATCATCTTGGTAACAATGCGAGAGGTGGTAATAGGTTGTACTCTTGGGTTCATTTCACTATTTGGCATTTAGGCTACATGCAACTCTGTAGGGTTTACAAGGCAAATTATTTTTGTTGCTTTTTCTGGGGGGGTAGTGAAACCATTCATTTGGGGTTCTATTTCATGCACTCTACTTCTGTATTTTATTTGGGTTATGATGAGCTTGAGTCAATTTATGCTGAATTTGAGTCTGTTTGGTTTCATGGACTTGCGTCATTTTTTGAATACCTTGTATGCCATATTCCAAATGAACAACAATGTTGTGGGCCCTACCTGTAGTAACATCCACACTGTCACTAACTTTCTTATGCCTTACACAGGCTCTGCAAAAGTAAACGTAGGTCCCTCCAACTCTCTGTCTGATAATCCATGGAAAATTCGAATGTTGCTTGTACGAGGACATACATCAATGGAAAAAGGACAGACTTCAAAGAAGTAGGGTAGGGAAAAAGGAAAACAGAAATAGTTCAAACCCATTGCAAACTCCAGCAAGCGAGGAATGAAATCCAAGAAAGAGGTTATAGAGAAAATTTTTGAAGTCTACACTACAGGTAACCCCCCTCAAGTCCGCAATCTCATTCAGGGATGGGAGAGAGAATTTGGGCAAAAAGAGGAAGATATATAAATACAGGAAGATGAAATGGACTTCATAATTGATCCAGGGAATACTAGAGGTCAGTTATCCCTTTTCCATCAGTCTATTCAGACTTACTGGACTTTTAAGTGTGTTTTGGAAAAGGCTGTCACGAGCCCTCAAGAAGTGGGAGGTGACCCACATATGGTTTGACAAGTTATTTCAATTCTGCAAGATATTAAAAAGGAACTTCAAGTCATACGGGTATCTCAGCATCATGCAACATCATGACTTGGAAGAATTGAGAGGAAACTTCAAACAATGCACCAAGTAGACATGCCAGGATCCAGTGTCAAAGACCCTGCACCGGTTGAGTCCTCATATGACTAAATTATTGTTTCTCATTTTTGTTGTTTCATGTTTTTAGCGGATTTCATTTATATTTATAGTTTGTTGTCAGACTTTGGTAGATATAATAGTATTAAGGTAATATTTTATAGGAGGAAAAAACAATTTCAACAGTAGATGGCTTATAACTCATTAAGATGGCCAACAGACATGGTTTCCTTTGGGCAGGTTGAGGCAATCACATTTTGATATGTAAACCTGCTTATTTTTTGATAAATATAAAAATGGAAAGGCACTGCTAAACTTTAAAAAAAAAAATTCCACTGCTAATTAGATTAGTTTGTTCAATCATAGTCTGAGCCTGATTGAAAAAATTTAAATTGTTTTGAATAGGTTAGAAAATTAGTATTTTCCAAATTGTTTAAACTTGGCATATCAGTAGCTAGGTAGAAAGAAAATTGACTCAATGGTTTAATCTGAGTCAATGGAAGGAATAAGGGATAGAGTAGCTTAAAGTTTTATAAAAAAGTGATTTGGGTCTGCAAGCGTAAATGCACCATGCAAAAGAATGAATGAAAAAATGTTAGAATAGTGAAATGGGTAGGTAGAAGTAAAAGAAGAAAAATAAATATCAAGGAAACAAGAAATTTATTCTAAAGTTCATCCTAAGGACTTCATGTATTTCTTGGTTAAAAAGGAAAAAAATAAAGGTGTTTTGTCCAAAGGTTCAGGAATTAATGCTTTATTAAAGATATTTTGACATATTAATGGCATATTCTAATATCCTAAGTCTTGAACTATACCCCTGCTTGATATTCATTTACCCGACACCACCATCCATTCAGATTCCATCATCGCTTAACCTCCCATCGCTTTCTATAATATTCCCCAAATGGGAAAAGTAGGAATATAGTGCAAAACCATGGAATAGCAATGTAAGACATTACATAAAACAACAGGCCAATATTGAGACCTTCTAATCATTATAACAGAAAAAAAATATGCATAAGAAATGGGCCATAAGATGTACAACAAGATATAACAAGCCTCCAATGGACAAAACCATCAAAAGAGGTGTTGCTACTGTATATCAAAATGTCGGAAGACTGCTACAACGTTGTGTAAAGAGAACAACTACAACAAATGAATATACAAAATATCATGGGCTGATATATGCCTCAAAATATACAACTAGTTCAAATCTAGGCTCCATACAACCTCCAATGAAGAACCCCACAAGGGTTTTCAACAATACACCAATGTACAAGATAGGAATCAAAGCCCTAGGCCTGAAGATTCACTGCAACATATAGATATGGAAAATGTGGCTGATCTGATATAAAAAATAATGCAGCCTCCTCCAATAGATCCTTTAGATCAAGGGTTGATCCCTTCTCTAGAAAACCTCTAGTCCAAATGGTGTACTGAAACCACCCTGCAACTCCTCCCTCAAAATAATGCAGTCCAAGACAGAAACTTTGTTGTATGGGAAAATAAATCAATGGCCTTATGCCAAGATATGAAAATATGCTCAAGGGCCTTCCTTACTATCCTCTCAATGAAAAGGAACCCTTCTCCACTAAAATAAGCACTGAAGTGACCCAAAAGTGGTCTCCACTACTGCAACCTACAACACAACTCAACCCTCAATAGGATCTGCATTGTAGATGTAAGATGAAGCTTGGCCTAAAGCTTGAATGTGGAAGTGAAGTACAAAACTCTTCCAAGAGGCCTCTCAAGGAAAGAGGTGGGATTCCTGAATAGGAATACCCAGTGCTAAACAAAACTTGCAATCTTAGCTAAACAACCAAAGAAAGCTATATGTCTAAACAGACCATATATTCAAAAATATCATAAAACAATACATAACGAATATGGCTGCCATCCTCTTCATTTTATAAGAAAGAGCTGGAACCTCCAACACAACTCAACCCTCAACAAGATCTGCGTTGTAGATGTAAGATGAAGCTTGGTCTAAAGCTTGAATGTGGAAGTGAAGTACAAAACTCTTCCAAGAGGCCTCTCAAGGAAAGAGGTGGGATTCCCGAATAGGAACACCTAGTGCTAAAAAAAACTTGCAATCTTAGCTAAACAGCCAAAGAAATCTATATTTCTAAACAGACCATGTATTCATAAATATCATAAACCAATACATAAAAAATATGGTTGCCATCCTCTTCCTTTTATAAGAAATGAGCTTCCAAATGTTCGGCCCCATTCATTTATGACACTACTTCCATGCAAGGTGTCTCCATCTAAAACTGCGTTGTCCCTCATTGAATGCCTCTCTTCCATGACAACGATGTTGATTTGGTCAAAGTTGGCTTAGCGAAGGTGTTCCAGCCCCTTTTCACACCTAAGGGTGCTCAACTAAGCTGCCAAGATGTCTTATATTCACATTGGCATTGATTTATTCATTATTAAGGAGACTTACGGACCTCCATTGTCCTTTTATTCATAAAACAAGACAACAAAACAAAATTTAATATTCCAACTAGCTCATGGCTAATTTAGGAATATTACAATCCTCCCCTCCCAAGTGTTGCTTGTCCTAGAGCAACTGCAAGGACAGAACTAAAAATGTGGGGAACCCTTATTTCGATATGGAGCTCCAATCTCCAAGCTATCATCCCTACAAAATGAATCACCCTCCAGAGTGGCAATTCATAGAAAAACTCCTCCCATCTACTCATGAGAGGCACCTCCCAAGTGCTCAAGTTACCCAAATGGATCATCCCACAAGGAAACAAGAGACCCAATGTAGCAATCATGGATGGTCTAATGCTTTCCTAGAAATATAAAACATAAGAACCATGGAGAATCTCTCTCTCAAAGGGCACATCCAATCCTTCCATCCTACCTCCAATCATTCCCATAAAAATAATAAGGACATCATTAATATATGGGATCAAAACTCGTGATACATAAACAACCAAATGTAATAATGTAGGTGGATCATAGTCCCACATGTGGAACCAGCGCAGTATATCTCCTGACTGCCTCATATCATGATAAGGTAAGTGGTTTCCCCACCACTTACTTGCTGCCATAGCTTTCTCAGAAGTTCTGCAAAGGTGAGAAATGTTTGGTGCCTTTGGTGCACACCCAAAATGATATATCATCTCCCTATATCCTCCTAGGGAGTGGCCCTGCTCAACATAGTTTAGGGCCCAAAGTTGACCATGAATTTTATAAGGAAGAATGCCCCCCCTTGGAAAAATGGCCTGCACATGTATGGTAAAGGAATACAAATATTCATCATATAAATCATCATACATAAAAATTAGATCTTTACCATATACTTTGCTCACATAAATGGGGTGGCTCATAGATAGATCCCCTCTCATTCCCAAAGAGGAAAGAAGTAGTTGTGATAAATCCATCAAAGATTTATGTATCTCCTCCATCTCCACATGATCCATGCGTCTCCTCAAATGTTGATATATCTCCTCTCCAAAGCCTTCCCAAATATAACCCTCCATGATGGTGTTGTATGCTCTCATGGAATAAGTATGGCTGAAGAGAAAATATTGATGTGCTGCATGTAGTAACTTCTCCTTGAGCTTGGAAGCTCTGGACAAGAATATCCTACCTAATAGTATATGACCTCATCTCTGACTAAATATCCCTCCTCTTGTAGCTGGTCATCAAGTATCATACAAGTGAAAAGATCCTTGGAATAATCCACCGACAGATGGGTTTTCCAATATGGATTTATCCTCCAAAGTGACAGAGCTGATGATCTGTCATAAAAAAGCATTTGTCATGTATTTTTTCTCCTCTTTGACATCTCCCATGCCAAAGTGACATACTAGAAGGCTGCTATCCTCCTTATGCTGCTCCTTCCTCAATGCAATATCTGAGAGGATAGTGGGTAATGATGATGTTAGGAGAATGTATCCCTCCTCCTTGAGTCTACCCAAGACTCTTAGCGCTATACCATGACCTCCCAATGCTCTCACCCATCTAGGATCAATCAGTGGTGCAACTAGATGTGAAGCATCTCCCATCATCTCCTGATCTGGTGGTCTCTCGGGTGGAATGCCTCCATGTAATGAGACATCAATATCAAGTGTAGAATGTATATATGTGTGGACTACTTTGTCCTTTCTCTCACTGCACAAATCAGTCTGCCTCTTCTGTGCATCAACCTTCTGAAATAGATAGGGGTGTGTGCTCTTAATTATGTGATGATCCCTATCCTCTTATTTCATCTTCAAGGTCTCACAATATATCAATAATGACACATGTTTCTCATGGACTGTGTCTTGATCTTCACATGCGAGATTCTTTGGAATTTCTTGCAAGGGTACAAGAATTCCTCTCATTGGAGAAATTGCTCCATCTTCCTCTCTATGAGTTACTAGATCTGCTCCTGATGTGACAACGTTGTTACCTGTTACCTTCTCTTCCCCTTCATCATGAATGGAGGTTGCCTCATCATCATTAAGAGGCTCTTTTGAAAAAGATATCTCCATGTATTCCTTTTGAGAAGAGAGCTCTTTCTGAAGTGGGGATCTTGCCTCTAGCAAGGTATTCTGCAAGTTTTTATCCCCCTCAATAGCATTCTGGAATGTTGGAAATACTAAGAGGGGGGTGAATCAGTATTTCTTTTCAATTGTTAATTTTTTTCAGTTAGATTCTTCACAATTAAAAACAGAGAGGTGTATAATAATAATATTATTAAGGATTAATAAGAACCTCAGTCCTTTTTCAAATAATTGAGTACAATAGATGTGTGAGGGCACCAACCCTTCAATGAATTAGGTACCAACCTGTTGCCAAGCACCAACTTGGACTTAGATGAGGGTTCGACCCTATCTTTTCAAGGCACCAACCTTGTGTTTAGGAGCACCAACTCCAAGGACACCAATCCTTTTGTCTTCTTTTAATAGAGAATGTGAATAGTGTTTACTTGAACATCCTTGATACAATTCTTCATTGTTTAATCACTTCCAAAATTCTTCATTGTCTGATCACTTTAAAATTCTTCACTGTCTACTTGTTCATCGCTGGACTTTAATTCCAAAATTATTTACTGTCTAATCACTTCAAAATTATTCACTCTCTACTTGTTCACCACTGCACTTCAATTCCAAAATTCTTCACTGTCTGCTTGTTCATCACTGCACTTATCTTTCCATAGGTCTATGCCCTAAAACTAGACTGCAAACCATAACACAAGTTATTGGTCCAATACTGTAATTGCAGCAATCAATAGATCTGAGGGCTGTAGGTGTTCCAAGCTTCAGTGCATAAGGGATAGTATGAGATCCTGAAAGGTATTCACCATCGAGAATATATTGAGAGTCTTTGTTGTAATAACACTGGTCCAAGACTGTGATGTGGAAAATCTGAAACACAAGTCTGAGCCCTAACACTGGGCTATAACATAGGTTCTAGGGTTGGTTTAGCTGATCTGAGTTCTGTGTTATAATTCTGTCACTCTAGCAGATAACCTGAATTGGTATAGAAAATGATTTGAGTTCTGAGATTAGCATTATCCTCCAGCAAAAAATCTGAGTTGTATCCGAGCTCAAATATTTTCCTAATTTTTGTTCAGTCAGAAACTCAGGTCTACACTACAGGTATTCTACACTTCAGGTATCCTCTACAACTCTGCTCTCCTTAACAGGGGTCTTAAATAACCATGCCTTTAGATTTAACCCTTCAAATCCTTCTCGGTGCCCCTAGTTCACGAGTTGTGAACTGTTGTATGTCTCTATAATTGATCTTTTCCAAATTGATGAATTGAAAATGAAGTTTCAGTTGTATATTTATAGTGATTTTCAACTGGAATGAAGTGTCACATATTTTGGAGGGAGGCCGACATGAAACTGTGAGTGTAGGTCGGTTAGATAAAAAATATTTTTTTTTAAACTTAAAAATTCAATATCTCACAAACTGCTGGGAGTTTCAGGGCAAGTAAAGGCTCATTGGAAAGAGGAAAAATTCCTCTTTTAGATGGTCTAGGACTCATTGTGACAAGTTGCCTCCAAGATGATAGAACCATAATTTTCTTTGTGACTGTCCTTAAATTTTATGTATCAAAAGTTTGGGACAGTATGAGGAATGTTTGGGGCAGTGTGTCTTCTACATTCTTTGGTTTCTTCATTGTTATTAATTCCATGTAGCATCATGTATCAACAATGTCATCATATACTAATGCAGTGATATGTCATACTGTAGCCTTCATCTAAGTCAAAGTCATATTGAAATCAATGAAAATATAAATTAACAATCTCCCCCTTTGTCATTGATGACAATATTCTTGTCCTTCCAACATTCTCTCCCCCTTTGTCATCAATGGAAAACGGGGTGCCCAAGTACTCCCCCTGTCAAGCTGCTCCCCCTAATATACTGTACTCCTAACATGCTGCGTGATTTAATGTGATGCAAGAGCAATAACTCCCATTTTTTGGCGAAGATACTCAAATGCTTCTCGTGGAAGGAGTTTTGTAAAGATATTTGCAATTTGATATTTTGTATTGACGTATTCCAACCTAATATTGTGTTCAGCAACTTGTTCACGGAGAAAGTGGTATTTGATTGGAATATGTTTGGTCCTTGAGTGCATTACCAGATTCTTTGAAATACTGATGGTGCTAGTATTGTCACAAAAAATAGTAATTGGTTGTTTAGTTTCTATGTTGACATCCTTCAAGGCTTCCTTCATCCATATAATTTGTGTACAACAATCAGTAGCGGCTATATATTCAGCTTCAGCTGTAGAAAGAGATATAGATGATTGTTTTTTGCTGAGCCAAGATACAAGACAATCTCCCATAAAGAATGCATTTCCACTAGTACTTTTTTGATCATCCACGCTTCCAGCCCAATCAGCATCAGAATAAGTTGTCACAATAACAGTTGAACTCTTAGGATACCAAATACCGAAATCAGTAGTTCCTTTAACATATCTGAGAATTATTTTCACAGCTGCTAAATGGGATTGTTTAGGACTTGACTGAAATCTTGCTACCATTCCTACTACTTGCATAATATCTGGTCTTGTAGTAGTTAAGTATTGGAGAGCTCTAATTATTGACCTGTAAAGAGTTGCATCTATGAGAGGGGTATCATCATCTTTGCTTAATTTACAATCTGTGGTCATCGGTGTGCTCATAGGTGCACAATATTCCATCCCATATCTTTTGAGCATGTCTTTAAGATATTTTTCTTGAGATATAAACATGCCTGCAGAGGTTTGAGATATTTGTAGCCCAAGAAAGTAAGACAACTCACCAATCATTGACATCTCAATTTTTTTGGACATATTTAGAGCAAATTCATGGCTCATTTCTTCATCATTGCTAGAAAATATTAGATCATCAACATAAACAAGAGTGATCAGAAGTTTTTCCTTGTCCATCTTCATGTAGAGATTGCTACCTGCCACTCCCTTTTTGAAACCTTCTTGTTGCAAATAGTGATCCAACTTTGAATACCATGCTCTAGGGGCTTGTTTTAATCCATACAAGGCCTTTTTGAGTTTGCATACAAAGCCTTTTCCTTCAGAAAGATCAAATCCTTGTGGTTGCTCCATGTAAACTTCTTCCTTGAGATCTCCATTCAGGAATGCTGATTTTACATCCATTTGATAAAACTTGAATCCTTTTGTGCAAGTAAATGCTAAAAACATTCTTATGGCTTCCATTCGAGTGATTGGTGCAAAGGTTTCTTCGAAGTCAATTCCTTCGATTTGCGAGTATCCTTTGCAGGCAAGTCTGGATTTATTTCTGATGATTTGTCCATCTTCATTCATTTTGTTTTTGAATACCCATTTTGTTCCAATTATATTTTTATCCTTTGGGCGAGGTACCAGTTCCCAAGTCTCATTTTTTTTGATTTGAGACATTTCTTCTTCCATGGACTTTATCCAATAAGGATCTTTGCTTGCTTGAGAAAAAATTCTAGGTTCTATTAAAGATAATAGAGCCACATCATCTTTTCTTGGGGTGCTTATCATCCTTCTTCGAGTTTGAATTCCTTCACCTATATTTCCAATGACCTGTTCTTCTGGATGATGTCTTTGAATAAACTTGATCTTAGAGGGAGTTTGTGAAGATTCACTTTGAGATTTACTTTGAGGTTCTCCATTCTCCTCTTCTTTTTCAGGTTCTTCTTCTTCACTTTGTTCAAAGAAAGGCTCAACTTCATGATTTTAAATTCTCTTTTATAGAAGGCCTTCATCAATCTTCACATCAATGCTTTCCACTATTCTTCGTAGACGATTGTTGTAACATTTGTAAGCTTTGCTCCTAGTGGAGTATCCAAGAAATATTCCTTCGTCAGCTCTAGAATCAAATTTACTTGGTGAGTCATCATTTATTTTTATGAAGCATTTGCTGTTGGGTATGTGTTATATTATTTCCACGACTAAGCATGCGCGGGGGGGTAAGAGGGGGGGTGATAGCCCCCCCTTTGCGCTGGGCACAAGGGGTCCGGGGCAGCGCCCCGTTGAAAATTTTTTGGTCCTTAATTTTTGATGGGTAGTTTGTGCCCATGATTTTGTGCATGGTTTTGCACATGGTTTTGGGGTACGATGGTTTTCAGCCCCTGGTATTTTTGTAGATCCGGTCAAGGGAATTACGGCTATGTTCTAATCCAGGGTTAATGGATTAGGGTTCATGTATGCTTCAGCATGTATATATATGTGTTGTAACACTAAAAGGAATATAATGAAATATCAAGCTGGTCGTTTCGATTTGGGATCCAGGGGAAAATCTCTGTGTTTATTTGTTCTTTGTTTTATGCTCTCGCTATTGTTTATTTTCTGTTATAAGATTCGTGTGTAGATAATTTCTGTTCAGGGTTAAAACCTACATCTGGATTAGAGCAGTTTCGGCTTCAAGGGGATGCCTTTGCTGCTGAGGGTTTTTTTCTTGGGCCTGAGGTAGACCCTATTTAGTGGAAGATCTGCGAGATCGATTCTTGCAGAGAAAGAATATGGCGAGCAGCGGAAAGATAGAGATTGAGAAATTTAATGGTTAGAGTTTTGAGTTGTGGAAGCTCAAGATGGAGGATCTGCTGGTGGATAAAGATTAGTGGATCGCGGTAGATCCAGGTACTAAACCAATGGAAATGTCAGATGAAGACTGGAAGAAACTGGATCAGAAGGCTAAGAGCACAATACGGTTGTGTGTCTCAGATTCAGTATTATTGAATGTATCTAGGGAAGCTACAGTAAAGAATTTGTGGGAAAAAATTGGGACTTTGTACCAATCTAAGTCTCCGGTGAATAAGTTGTTCCTATGGAAAAAGTTGTATAACCTAAGGTTGAAGAATGGAGACTCAGTGATAGAGCATCTGAACGCCTTCAATACTGTGGTAAGTCAGCTGTCATCTGTTGATATTAAAATCTTAGATGAAGATAAGTGCATCAGTTTGTTGTGTTCTCTACCAGTCTCGTGGGATAGTCTCATTATTGCAATAGGTAGCAATACAACTACCTTGAATTTTGATGACATTGTCTTAGCCTTGTTGTCGGAGGAAATGAGATGGATAAATATGGAGGGCTAGAATGGAGATGCCTTGTCTATACGAGGAAGGTCCCAAAACAGAAATGAGAATAAGGTTTCGAGTGGGAGATCCAAATCTAAAGGGAGATATAAATCTCCTAGAAAGTTTGTAAAGGTATGCTGGAAATGAGGAAAGGAAGGGCACTACAAAAAGGAGTGCAGATCTAAAGCTCTCAAGAAAGGAAAGGGATCTGATGATGCTCCTTCTGCAGAGGCAAAAACCACCTTAGATGAAGGTGGGGATGTGTATTTAGCTTCTTCTTCAAATACACATGTAGATCATGAGTCATGGTTGATTGACTTAGGTGCATCCTTTCACTTCACTCCCCATCGGGAGTGGTTCTGCGAGTATGAGAAATATGATGGTGGTGATGTCTTCCTAGGGGATGATAGGAAGGCTAGAATCGCCGGACGTGGAAAGGTCAAGCTGAAGCTACAAGGTGGAAGGATTATAACACTTCTTGGTGTTCTGCATATTCCTGCATTGGCCAGAAATCTGATTTCTGTAAGCAAGATGGATGATGCAGGTGTAAAAACAGTGTTCGAGAAAGATGCCTACAAGATGGTTTAGGGAGCACTGATATTAATGTGGGGAGTTTGGACTGGAACTATGTACAAGCTACAAGGTAACACTGTTATTGATGGGTGTAACAGTTCTATGGTTCCTAAAAGTGGAGTGGAAAGCCTAGTTGTCTCTGGAGAAAATACCATGCTATGGCATCAAAGGCTTGGACATATTGGAGAGAAGGGCCTTCATATACTACATAGAAATGGTATGGTAGAAGGTATGTCTAATTTCTCTCTGGATTTCGATTTTTGTGAACTTTGTGTATATGGGAAGCAGAATCGAGTGAGTTTTCCTTCTGGTGCTAAGAGGGAAAACAAGATATTAGAACTTGTGCACAGTGATGTGTTTGGACCTGTGTCAGTTCCATCACTGGGAAAATCTATGTACTATGTTTCATTCATAGATGACTTCTCAAGGAATACATGGATATATTTCTTGAGGAATAAATCTGAAGCTTTTGATAGATTTAAAGAATTTAAGGCTTTGGTGGAAAACCAGACAGAGAAGAAGATAAAGGCGCTGAGGACAGATAATGGTGAGGAGTTCTGCAAGAAGGAATTTGAAGAGTTATGTAAGAAGTGTGGTATAACACGACAGAAAAATACTCCATACACACCTCAGAAAAATGGAGTTGCAGAAAGAATGAACAAAACACTGATGGAAAAGGCAAGGTTTTTTGTAACGGTGAGTAGGGGTTGGGACCGAGATTAGGCGAGCGGTGGAGAGCGCATTTCATACGGATTAACAGATCACCTTCATCAGCGTTGGAGGATAAGACTCCACATGAGGTATGGACTGGTAAGAAACCCTCTCTTTCACATATGAGGGTATTTGGATGTGATGCATATGTACATGTTCCAAAGAAGAAAATGACCAAGTTGGATAATAAATCTGAAAGGTGCATCTTTAATGGGTATAAGGATGGTTTAAAATGTTACAAGCTTTGGAACCCAGAATCAAGGAAGGTTGTGTACAATCTAGATGCGGTGTTTAGAGAGGTGAAATATGTTGTTAAACATAAAGTCCTACCAAAGGAACTTTAGAAGATAGAATTTGAGCTAAAGGAGGATGAATCAGACTCTACAACAAAATAAGACTCAGAAGAGGAAGAGCCACAAACTCCAGCTGTGAGAAGATCAGTTCGGGAAAGAAGACAACCAGAAAGGTATAGTCCATCTGATTTTTGTTTAAATTTTTCTTTAACTATAATTGATTATGATCCCAAAACCATCAGGGAGGCCATAGATTCAGAGGATGGAAAACTCTGGAAGGAGGCCATGGTTGATGAAATGGAATCCTTGCATAAAAATGAGGCATGGGATCTGGTGGAGTTGTCGGCTGGAAGGAAGCCCATCGGGAGAAAATGGGTGTTTAAGAAGAAGATGAATGTAGAAGGCAAGGTGGAGAAATACAAAGCTTGGTTGGTAGCAAAAGGTTATTCCCGGGTGCCGGGAATTGATTTTGGTGATATTTTTCTCCACTAATCGCCAAAGTTCTTCTATTAGATTACTTTCCTCTTGTTCTTCCAACGCATTTGATTTTGAGATAGAACAAATGGATGTGAAGACAAATTTTCTTCACGGGGACCTAGAGAGATCTACATGAAGCAACTTGAAGGCTTTATGGTTGAGTAAAAAAAACTAGTATATGGCTGAAAAGTTTCTATACTGGCTTAGCAACCATGGATGTGGTATCGGAAATTTGATGCCTATATGCGGAGACTTGGCTTCACGAAGCAAAGAGGATCATTGTGTTTATTTTAAATTAATTGGTGGTAGTGTTATTTGGTCTTGTATGTGTATGATATGTTGTTGATTGGAAATGACAAAGAAATTATCGAATTTGAAGTTCTGCCCTGTCCAAATTCGACATGAAGGATCTTAGTGCTGCAAACTATGTTTTGGGCATGGAAATTAAGAGAGATCGGGCAAAGAGGAAGCTCTAGTTAAACCAGAGGAAGTATGTCGAGACTATATTGCAGAGGTTCAATATGCAGGATAGTAAACCGGTGAATGTTCCTATTCCTGTAGGTGTAAAGCTTTCTGTTGAACAATGTCCCAAGACACAAGAAGAAGGGGAGGATATACGTGTTCCATATCACCAGGTAAATGGTGGCTGATGTATGCAATGGTCTTTACTAGACCAAACATTGCATCACGAGGTAGAAAGATGTGAAGCGAGGTTATGTCAAACCCAGGGAAGGAGCATTGGACAACGGTGAAGCGGTTTTTTAGAATTTAAACATAGTGATTGTGGCTTGTGCTACCGGGGAAGACCGAAAAGGGATTGGAAAGAATGTTGGACATTCATGGTTTGTTGATGGTAAAATTTTGGTATGGACCAAAGAAGATCTACAAGTGGGTATGTGTTTAGCCTATTTGGAGGCGCAGTCAGTTGGATGAGTAAAAGATAGTCTGTAGTGGCTCTTTCAACTATAGAGGCAGAATACATAGTAGCCACTCATGCAAGCAAGGAAGAAGTTTGGTTGCAAAGATTGTGTTCAAGTATGGGGTTGGTACAGCAAGCTATAAGGAAGACTGTGATAGCCAAAGTGCAATTTTATTGGCTAAGAACCCTGCTTATCATTCAAAGACAAAGCACATTGATGTTCAATATCACTTTGTTAGAGATATGGTTAAGTCTAAAAGGGTGTTGCTGGTAAAGGTGGAAACTTTGAAGAATGTTGCAGATGCATTAACGAAGTCTGTGAGCACTCAAAAGTTCTCTTGGTGTAGAGAAACAATGGGTGTTGAAGAATTGGGCCAATGACTAAGCTCTCTTGTGGCCCCCTGCGGAAAGAAAACAACAAGTGGGAGAATGTTGGGTATGTGTTATATTCCTTAATTTCTGATGAGTAGTCTGTGCCCATGGTTTTGTGCATGGTTTTGCACATGGTTTTGGGGTAGGATGGTTTTCGGCCCCTGGTATTTTTGTAGATCTGGTCAAGGGAACTATAGTTATGTTATAATCAAGGGTTAATGGATTAGGGTTCATGTATGATTCAACATGTATATATATGTGTTGTAACACTAAAAGGAATATAATGAAATATCAAGTTGGTCGTCCTGATTTGGGATCCAGGGGAAAATCTCTGTGTTTATCTTTTTTATGTTTTATGCTCTCGCTATTGTTAATTTTATGTTATAAGATTCATATGTAGATAATTTCTGTTTAGGGTTAAAACCTACATTTTCTTCCAAAAACCCTGAAATATTTTACTGAAGCAGGTCTTCCTTTCCATAATTCATAAGGATTCTTTTCATTATTTGGTCTTAGTTGAGTTCTATTTAAGGTATATACTCCGGTTCCAACTACTTCTCTCCAAAATTTTGGTTGCAAATCAGCTGCTAGTAGCATTGTCCTTGCCATTTCTTGAATGGTTCAGTTCCTTCTTTCAACTAATCCATTTTGCTAGGGTTTCCTAGCAGTATAGAGTTCTCTTTCGATTCCATGCTATTTACAGAATTCATCAAATTATTTTGAGGTGAATTATCCTCCTCTATCCATTCTGAGACATTTAATCTTAGAATATTTCTCATTCTCAATGAGAGCCTTAAGATTATTAAAACATTCAAATGCTTCGGATTTATATTTTATGAAATATATCCACATCATTCTAGTATAGTCATCAACAAATAGAGTAAAGTACCTTTCACCTTGAAGAGTTGGAGTTCTAGTTGGCCTACACAAATATGCATGAATGATTTCCAAAGGTTTTTTTGTTGAGAACTCCTTAGTTTTGTGGCTAGTTCTGGTTTTCTTTCCATGTTGGCAAGGGCCACATATAACTTGATTTGGTTTGCACATTTTTGGAATATCCCTTACTTAATTTTTCTTATGTTGACTAGGTTATCAAAACTTGTATGCCCCAATCGCTTGTGCCATAATCAAATTTCATCTATTTGACATAAGTAACATTTATCTTCTTGGATTCTACTGAGAATGTAAACATTATCTAGTTTTCTTACTCCTTTCCCCACAAGTTCTCCCAATGATCAGGAGCTCAGGACCAGGTGTCGTAAAGTGGTCAAAAATGAAGGTGCTCAGAACTGGTTTGAACCTGAACGACCGGATAGAGCTCGTCTTCCTGATTCCGGCGCCGCGAACGGTTCGAAAAATGGTCTCCGTATGCAAAAGTTATTCAAGTTCAAAGTTTTGTCAATTTTATTAAAAAAATGGCAAATTTGACTTTGGGAAAATTTTATTAAAAAAAGAATATTCCACAGAATATTCTGGGAATATTCCGTGGAATATTTCGTAGAATATTCTGGGGAATATTCCCGTGGCAGCCAATCGTAAGGCGCCACGTGGCTAGCCCGGAGGCCGCCATGTGGGCCCCGACGTGGAGTTGAAATGGCGCATTTCAAAATTTTATATGGTCGCGGATCGGATTCGAACTCCCGACCACATGAATGTTAACACATCGCTTTAACCAACGGGCCACGGGCTTGTTTGTTGTTTATGTGGCGGACGGGCATCTATTTATCGTGTATCGTATGTTGGGCGGGGCCCGAAAGGGGGCCAGCCCCCTCTACATAGCACCGTGGCGCGGAACCTTATCCCAGATTCATCGGCGCGCAAAAGTGGCGGGTTTTAAAAACTTTGTTATATGTTATATTATGGGTTGTTAATTAAAAAACGTTGGTTTATATTTATTGTAAACCGTTTGCAATCCGACGCATATGAACGCGGCCACCATCACATTTAATGCCCAACAGTTAACCGCGCGGGATAGTTGGTGGTTCCGCCATTTTTGGCACCACCTCCCCATTTTCCTGCGTTATCTGCAGTTTCTCCACATTTAGTGGAGGTTGTTTAGGTGAAACTGGCAGTTTATTTTTTTGGCCATAACTTCTGCTAGGAGAGGCCTTTGAAGACGAATTTTTTTTTGATTTTGGGGGTAGAGAGCATTCTGGAGCTGTTGGAGGGGTCTGCAGAGCCATCAGGGCATTCTATCTGCGAATTTTATAGCGCTTTTGACAGTGACTCCATCAGAGCTAAGGGGAAAGATTGCTGCATTGGGCTACCTTCCTCCAATGGAGGTGAATTTGTAGTCTATTTCTACTGATTTGGATATTCTGAGTCTGTTTTAGCAGTCTATTTTCCCATTAGAGGAGTTTATACAGATGTAATCTCATTTGCACCATTTAATCAAAAGAGGACTGAGCCTAATTAGAGGCTTTTGGACCACCGGAGGTAGCCCAAGAGAGGGGTGAACCGCTTAAACAAATATCTGCTGTTCATGTGTGTATTTTGGCTGTTTATTTCCAGATTCTGATAGTTTAAAACAGTTAAATTTCATAAGCAGGTTTTTCTAAAAAAAGTTTATACAGGAAGCAAAACTTGTTATTTTCTCATCAAACCTCTACACATGAGTTGCAGAATATATACTCTTGCTTGTTCACACTTAAAACAGATCAATGAACACTTTGAATTTAAAAACAAAAGACTTTCATTGATCTTGATATTTGTGTTTACATATTATTTCCTTAGACAGAGTCTGTAGAGGGCCAGGTAGCCTCTGGAACTCATCCTCTCTTTAGAGATGACATGTCCAGTGAATGCCCCTACAGTCCATCTCTGTATGGGAAATATTTTATTCTCACATTATCAAGAGGTCACTTGGACATATAGCAGTCAATTTGAAATTTTAGGAAAATGGATACCTTGCACCCTTAAACAAGTACATTCCATTTTCAGATCACCCAAGGATGAGTCTCTTATTTCTCAATTTTTTGTACTAAAGACAACATTATGTCCTTGGTCACAAATCTGGCGAACACTTAAGAGATTGTATCTGAACCCTTCTACCAACAAGGTATTTTGAGCCTTTCCTAGTCCATTGACAAGGGTAGCAGTTCCTTTTCCAGTGATTTTAGCGGATTCACTTCCAAAGGACACATTTCCATTTTTCTTGTTCAATGAGATAAACTTCTTTTGGTCACCTGTCATATGTATTGAGCATCCACTATCCATGAACCAATGATTTTCTTCACTATGAGAACATAGAGCTAGGCCACATTTATCAGTTTTGAGATTTACTTTTTTAGCTTTCTCCCTTTTGAGAGGGAAATTTTGTTCATTATGATCATAATTATCACATAATGAGCAAGATGGATCAAACTTAGCCAAAGGATCAAAGGAATTGTAAGTTTTGATTTGTCCTTACTCTTTAGGACCACGTAGTTGGTTTGTTTGATCATTCAATCTTGGTGCTTCAATCTTATGAGCCTTGCAATGCTTAGCTTGATGCCCAAAGTTTTTACAATTGCAACAATGCCCAAGAAAAATAGTTTGATACCTGTTATAGTATTCGTAGCTTGAACCAACATTCTTCCTTGAAGTTGCTCTTTCTTCAATTATTGGTTTTGAGATGGGACTTTGTTCCTGACAAGATGACTTTTCTTCTTTTGGATGGCAAGAGAGTACATCAACATAACTTCTGGCATTATTCTTTGTACTTGATGATTCTCCTTTGAAATCAATTCCAGACTTGTCATGTTGAGGTTTTTGAGTATTAAGAATTTTTTCAAGAGCTAGAGAGATTTTCCAACTCCTTTTAACTTGCTCTAATTCCTTTCTTATAGATATTATTTCAGCTTCACGTTTTTCACAGATTTCATCCTTCTCTTTTAGCTTAATGTTCAAGAAGTATTCCCTTATTTTTTATTCCTCTCTTTCTATTTTGAGAGAAATCATCTTCTTTTGTAGATTCTCATTTTCTTCAATGACACTTATTAGCAAACTATCCATGTTTCTTTCATCTTCTAGATCTGAGTCATCATCATTTGTAAATGCCATGAATAACGTTTCTCTGCTTCCAACATAATTGCTTTCCTCATCTGATTCATCATCACTTTCTTTGTAATGACGCATATTTCTAGTTGATTTCTTTTTTATGACTACAAATTCATCTTCATCAGACTCATCTTTTTTGGAGAAGAAGCTCTTCCCCATTTCCTTCTGTTTTGTTGTCCTTTCTTTTAAGTCCTTTTCAATATCACTATCATGTTGCAGGGAGATTTCCATGCATATTATTACACTATTCTTCCACAATTTAAACAAACTCAGAAGACCTTTTAACTTTAGATTCAGATATCCTTTTTGTTGTGTTCAAGTTCCCATTTATTCTCATTCAGACCATCATATTCATCATTGTTGCAAATTCCGCCTTTTCATTATTTTAGATCTTGAGGCTTTAGAAATTTATGCTTTGAAACTTAAAATACATGTCCTGTATATAGACAATAAGAATTCCATGAAGTTCATCCATATTGAGATTATCTAGGTCCTTCATTTATTCTATGGCACTTACTTTGGAGTCAAATCTGTCAGGAAGCGATCTTATGATTTTTTGAACAATGGTGCTTTCTTCAATATTTTCTCCTAGTCCTTTAAGAGAGTTAACCACTTCAGCTACTCGAAGGAAGTATGATGCAATATCTTCTTCATCATCCATTTTCAGACTCTCGAATTGTCTTCTATAGGTTTGAAGCTTTTCCTTCTTAACTTTGGAGTCCCCATCATATAGAGAAACCAACTTATCCCATACTTCTTTGGATGAGTCACAATTCATGACTTTCGTAAATTCGGAATCAGTAATTCCACTAGTGATGGAATTTAAAGCTTTGGCATTAGCAATGTAGGCTCTTCTTTCATCTTGATTATTTGGAATATTGGCAGGAGATTTTTACCCATCCAAAACAGGGTGCCATACTTCAGGACCAACAGACATTATATATTAGGATATCCTCTTTTTCCCTAAAACTAAAATTTGTTCCATCAAAGATAGGTAGTTTCCCTGTTGCTTCCATGTTCTTCATTGTGCCTAAGAATCCTTCTTCCAGCTATTAGGCTGATAATGAAGAAGCTGGCTTTGATACCAATTGTTGGAAATACCGAGAGGGGGGTGAATTAGTATTTCTTTTCAATTGTTAATTTTTTCTAGTTAGATTCTTCACAATTAAAAACAAAGAGGTGTATAATAATAATATTATTAAGGATTAATAAGAACCTCAGTCCTTTTTCAAATAATTGAGTACAATAGATGTGTGAGGGCACCAACGCTTCAATTAATCAGGCACCAACCTATTTCCAAGCACCAAATTGGACTTAGATGAGGCTTCGACCTCTAGGGCTTCGACCCTATCTTTTCAAGGAACCAACCTTGTGTTTAGGAGCACCAGCTCCAAGGACACCAATCCTTTTGTCTTCTTTTAATAGAGAATGTGAATAGTGTTTACTTGAACATCCTTGATACAATTCTTCATTGTTTAATCACTTCCAAAATTCTTCATTGTCTGATCACTTCAAAATTCTTCACTGTCTGCTTGTTCATCGCTGCACTTTAATTCCAAAATTCTTTACTGTCTAATCACTTCAAAATTATTCACTCTCTACTTGTTCACCACTTCACTTCAATTCCAAAATTCTTCACTGTCTACTTGTTCATCAATGCAATTATCTTTCCACAGGTCTGTGCCCTAAAACTAGACTGCAAACCACAAAACAAGTTATTGGTCCAAAACTGTAATTGTAGAAATCAATAGATCTGAGGGTTGTAGGTGTTCCAAGATTCAGTGCATAAGGGACAGTCTGATATCCTGAAAGGTATTCACCATCAAGAATATACTGAGGGTCTTTGTTGTAATAACATTGGTCCGAGACTGTGATGTGGACAATCTGAAACACAAGTCCGAGCCCTAACACTGGGTTATAACATAGGTCCGAGGGTTGGTTTAGCTAATCTAAGTTCTGTGTTATAATTATGTCCAACAAACAATCTGAGTTGTATCCGAGCTCAAATATTTTCCTAATTTCTGTTCAGTCAGAAACTCAGGTCTACACTACAGGTATTCTACACTTCAGGTATCCTCTACAGCTCTGCTCTCCTTGACCGAGGTCTTGAATAACCCAACCTTCATATTTAACCCTTCAAATCCTTCTCGGTGTCCCTAGTTCACGAGTTGTCAATTGTTGTATGTCTCTGTAATTAATATTTTTCAAATTGATGATTTGAAAATGGAGTTTCAGTTGTATATTTATAGTGATTTTTGACTAGAATGAAGTGTCACGTTTTTTGGAGGGAGGTCGACATGAAACTATGAGTGTAGGTCAGCTAGATTAAAAATATATTTTTTTAAACTTAAAAATTCAATATCTCACAAACCGCTAGGAGTTTTAGGGAAAGTAAAGGCTCATTGGAAAGAGGAAAAATTCCTCTTTCAGATGGCCTAGGACTCATTGTGATAGGCTGCCTCCAAGGTGACAGAAACATAATTTTCTTTGTGACTGTCCTTAAATTTTATGTATCAAAAGTTTGGGACTGTATGAGGAATGTTTGGGGCAGCATGGCTTCTACATTCTTTGGTTTCTTCATTGTTATTAATGCCATGTAGCATCATGTATCAACAATGTCATCATATACTAATGCAGTGATATGTCACAGTGCAACCTTCATCTAAGTCAAAGTCATATTGACATAAATGACAATCTGAATTAACATGGAATGGAGTTGGGTTTATAGATCCTTCCAACTCATGCAAAGGTTTTGTTTGTTTAGGATTGGCTAGCTCAACCAAGGATGTTTCACAATTTTTTGCATCAAATATTCTCACTAAAATCCTAGTGAACCTTGCATAAGTAGATACATTTACATGATTCAAGGAAGAAGTTTCATAAAACCACCAGGCATAAGCCTTACCTTCAAAATGCAGTGCTGCTACTCTAATGGCTTCATCTTTTGAAACTTGGTGTTGCTGAAAATAGGTTTTTAGCTCCTTCACCCAAGCCCTAGTTGTGCATCTAGGTGACCCATCAAAAGTATATAGAAAGAATCTACCCAAATCATGTTTCTTGCACCTTTTGCTTCTATCATGGTTTCTAGGTCTTCTATTCTCCTTGATATTGCAAAAATCTTGGAAGTTTAGATGATCTTTGAACCTCTATGATTGAGATTCATATTCTTGAAGATAGTCACCAAGAGTCTCCTCCTTTGGCACATCTCCTTCCTCCATCTCTCTTGCTATGAACATAGGCATGCTAGAGCGTTGTAGATCTGATTGTGTGGCTGAATGCTTACACCCATAATATGAAAATCTGGAGTTTTCTCTATGCACAAGCTATTCTAGATAATTTCTACATCTCTCCATCCTCATTTATATGGTGAAGTTTGTTAATGCCCTGCATAGTTTGGAAAAGAAGTCATGAGAACTCCTTCCTTTTCATTCCTCCTGATAAAGGAGTTTTACCCTTGTCTTCTTCTTCGTCTGTATAATCATACTTCTGGTGTCTTCTTCTTTGATACCTCTTATCTCTATCAATAAGAGGATCTCCTTCTTTTGATGACATATTATCTTTTCAAGATGCACAAGTTGTGCCAAGATTATGCTCTGATACCACTGTAAGATTCCCCAAATGGGAAAAGAAGGAATATAGTGCAAAACCATGGAATAGTAGTGTAATACATTACATAAAAATAAGAGGCCAATATGGAGACTTCTATTCATTATAACAACAACAAAATATGCATAAGAAGTGGGTCGTAAGATGTAAAACAAGATATAACAAGCCTCCAATGGACAAAACCCTCAAAAGAGGTGTTGCTAATATATATCAAAATGCTGGAAGACTGCTACAGTGTTTTTTAAAGAGCACAGCTAAAAAATATTAATATACAAAATATCATGGGCTGATATATGCCTCAAAAGATACAACTAGTTCAGATCTAGGCACTATACAACCTCCAATTAAGAACCCGATAGGGGTTTTTAGAAATACACCAATGTAAAAGATAGGAATCAAAGCCCTAGGGCTAAAGATTCACTGCAACATATAGATTTGGAAAATGTGATTGATCTGATATAAAAAATAATGCGGCCTCCTCTAATAGATCCTCTAAATTAAGGGTTGATCCCTTCTCTAGAAAACCTCCTCTCCAAATGGTGTACTGGAACCACCCTATAACTCCTCCCTCAAAATAACTTATTACAAGACAAAATTTCACTGTAGAGGAAAATAAATCAATGGTATGATTCCAAGATATGAAAATATGCTCAAGGGCCTTCCTTATTGTCCTCCCAATGGAAAGGAAGCCTTCTCCACTGAAAATAAGCACTAAAGTGACCCAAAAGTGGTCTCCACTATTGCAACCTGCAACACAACTCAACCCTCAACAGGATCTGCATTGTAGATGTAAGATGAAGCTTGGCCTAAAGCCTGAATGTGGAAGTGAAGTAAAAAACTCTTCCAAGAGGCCTCTCAAGGAAAGAGGTGGTATTCCCGATCAGGAACACCCAATGCTAAACAACACTTGCAATTTTAACTAAATAGCCAAAGAAAGCTATATGTCTAAATAGACCATATATTCAGAAATATCATAAGCTAATACATAACGAATATGGCTGCCATCCTCTTCCTTTTATAATAAATGAGCTTCCAAACCCTAAGCCCCATTAATTTATGACACTACTTCCATGCAAGGTGTCTCCATCTAAAACTGTGTTGTCCCTCATTGAATGCCACTCCTCCATGACAATGTTGTTTATTTGGTCAAATTTGACCCATTCAAGGTGTTCTAGTCCC
This sequence comes from Pinus albicaulis, assembly GCA_034641835.2. NCBI lineage: Eukaryota > Viridiplantae > Streptophyta > Pinopsida > Pinales > Pinaceae > Pinus > Pinus albicaulis. The sequence goes on along the minus strand of JAXQQM020059713.1, from coordinate 188,334 downwards.
TTTTCACACCTAAGGGTGCTCAATTAAGCTGCCAAGATGTCTTATTTTCACATTGGCATTGATTTATTCATTATTAAGGAGATTTATGGACCTCCATTGTCCTTTTATTCATAAAACAAGATAGTAAAAAAAAGTTTAATATTCCAACTATCTCATGGCTAATTTAGGAATATTACACTTTCCACCTCATCTCTGCTCCCTCCATCTCATCCAATGGTCCACGATCATTTCTGCCCCCTCCTCATCCTCTGAAAGTTAACGTCGGGAGGGGGGGGGGGGGTAGTTCCGAAATGGGTGGTTTCTCAAAATGTCCCCTCTACCACATGTCGAGCCCTCACCATTTTGAACCTCCCCACTTCATTCTGCTTACCATTCATGACCCCCTGTGAAAAGAAATTTTCCTCCATTGCTAAACGGCGCCACTGATCATTATATCCCCACCACAACCATTGTGCCAAACAACCACTCCTGTCACCTCCATCCAATCACCTACGGTCAGACCTAAAGGTCTGTTAGGCATTTAATTAACTAAAATCGTTATCCAATGGGCCCGCACCATGTCAACGGTATTCCTGTCACCCTACATAATCAATCTCCCTCACTTGTTTCAAATTTTACATTGCTTTTGTGTTATTATTGTTTCAGGTGGTCAAATTTTAAGCTTTACATATCAAAGAAAGGCGCAAAAAACCTTCAACTGTCTATAGATTCAACCAGAATTCTCTCTTCAGTTCCCTTTTCTCCTAGTTCCTTTTCTTATCAGTAGAAATCGCTTTCTTTATTCCTCTCTTCTTCATATTTCCTTCTATGCACCTGCAATAAGAACATTGTCAGTTCCTTTTTCAAAAAGCAATAATGCCTCCAAAGAAGGAGCAGTAGCCATTTAACCCAATGGTTCACCCTCATGTGGACCTGGATCATGTGGCTCTGGTTGACAGAGACTTCAAGATACATGATACTGATTCATAATTTGATTGGTTTGATGTTTATTGTTGGCTATAAGACAAGCTCATCGATGAAGTCGATGATATAGGGAGGTGGGAGACTAAATTACCTTATTATATATTCCCAAAAACCCACAGTTTCCCTGAGTTTATTATAAAATGCCATGCTTGCTATGATATAAACCAGAGATCTGTTGTAGCCCCCACAAGAGAAGTTATGTTCACCATTAGTGCCCAGTCCATCATGCAAATGATGCAAGCTCTTGTTGTTGAAGAAGCCACACCTTTTTCCTATAAGGCCCTCAAATATTTATACCAAAAATTGGATTTTTCCAACAGAGCTAAAACACTAGAGTTATTCACGGCTACAAACACTCCATTTCCCAAGAAGAATCCTTCTTATCCATCTTCTACATTCCCTGATAAGACCCAACATATTGTCACTGTCCTTTCATACTTGTTAGGATATCTTTCAGATCAGTGGATAGATGAAGCAATGATAGGTTTCTAGTCCATACTTTCATCAGCGTCCAAGCCTTCCATCAAGTTTAAATTCATTCAATTCTTGGAAGATTCCATTCACGACCAGTTTGTCAAATTTCACATAGAGGAAGTGTGTAAACACACTTCAGTCTTAGTTTACATGTTTGTATATTTTCAGGCCAACAGGTTCCAATTTACAATGAGGAAAGTTAATGAAGACTCCCTACCTCAATCATTCATCTTTTGGACAGCCATGCTAATGAAGGAATAGAAATATTACACCTACAAAAGATTTGTTGAACCCTTTGTGCATCCATCAATGAGCATACTTAGCAATACAGTGGAACCAAAGATCAATGGGGATATTAAGAATATCATGCAACTATCAAACCAAGTAAGAAATGGAAACTGGTACTTGTACCAGAACTACACAGAGCTTAGAATTTATGGGTGTGAGTTGGCCCCTTACAAGCTGCAAAAGTTCCTCCCCATGAGGATCTTTTCCCTGGAGTACATCAGGAATATGATCAATGCAGATGAGGTACATTTTTTATATGCCAAAAATAAGTCTCAATTTAGGATCAAGTCCCAAATTGGTCCTTTCATTTGCAATAGCAGAGCAGTGGGAGAGGAGGCTGACAGGATGTTGAAGGAGATGAAGTTCACACACAACTTCACTTGGTCTTATGAACCATTGGGCATCATCTCAAAGAAAAGGGTGGAAAATTGATCAACTCCATACATCCACACCCACAGGACTGAAATTAAACAATTCATGAACCAAACAGAGTGGGAAGAAAACACATTACAGGAGGCTGAAGACCGGGTGATTTCATCCTCAAGCATACAGACCCCTACTCCACAAGAAAAATAGAACCTAGAGGACAAGGAAGATAGAGGAAAATAACAAGAGAAAGAGGCAACAGGAAAGAGGCCAAGAGATGATTAGTCTATTTTGGAGACTGATACTTCTAGTAGAGAATTCAAAATGAAATACAAAAATAGAGAAAGAATCCATATGGACATAGATCAAAACAAGGAAATAGAGCAACATATAGTCATAAAAATTAGAGATTCTCCTAGTTCATCTCCAACAGGTGGCCAAACTATATTTTCTACATCCTCAGCTACAATTCCATTTCAGCATCAAACCCTTCCTACATCTATTACTACTACAAGGGAAAAGGAGGAGACAATTTATGACACCTTCAGGGAAATTAAAAGGAAAAATGAGATATTGAAGACTAGCACCTATAACCAGTTTTGGAAGCAGACCATTAGTTCACAAAGCAGGATTTTATCATCCTTTGACTCAGAAAAAGGAAAGATGAGAATGGCTTTCTTAGAAGCCCAGATTTATCAGCCTAAATAACCTGCAGATTTCAAGCATACTGCTTTTTAATTTAATGTCAAGTACATCCATCTAATAGACTAGATGGAAATGTGCAATAATACTGGAGAGATGATCTCATCTACCTTGACAAGCACTGCAATGAGCCTATCTAAATTGCTTGTATCACTAGCCAACATTCAATCTCAGCTCAAAATGGATAATATTTATATGGACCTATGCATGTTACTTCTCTTGATAGCTACTTGTATTTCATGATTTTTGTTGATGATTTTCTTGCAAGTCATGGATATTATTTTTGAAAAATAAATGGGAAGCATTTAACATGTTTAAATATTTCAAGAATCTAACTGAAAATCAAACAAGAAAGTTGATCAAAGATTTCAGATCTGATAATGGGGGAGAGTTTTCCTCCAATTATTTTAATGATATTTGCAAACATTCTGAAATAAATAAATAAACCACTCTTCCATTCAATCCAAAACAAAATGGTGTAACTGAGAGGAAGAACAAAAAATTGGCTAGAGCCATGATGAATGATCAAAATATACTAAAGTTGTTGTGGTGAGAAGCTACAAATATTGTTGTTTATGTGAAAAATAGAACTCCTCTTACGGCCTTAGACAATAAGAATCTTGAAGAAGTATTCACTGATGAAAGGCCTAAGGTGAGTCATTTCAGAATGTTTGGTTGTCCTATGTACTTCCATGTGCTGAAAGAGAAAAGGAACAAACAAGAAGCTTCAAGTAAGAAAGGTATGTTTGCTGGTTATTGTCATAATTCAAAAGTTTATAGAATTTATGTACATAGTCAAAGAGCTATAGAGTTTAGCATGGACATAAAATTTTATGAAGATGCGTATCTTGGAGAAGCAAGAGACTCTCCTCCTCTTTCCATTTTTATAAGACAAGCTATTAATGAAAAATATCATGCATTTGAGTTTGAACCAAAACTTGAGAATGAGCTTTTTGATAATTCCATGGGTTCCATAGATCCTCTAGATCCTCAACCACATGATCCTCCTACCAAAAAGCGACCATTATAGATGGAATATACCTTGTCATATGTTGATCAACATGCTTCCCTAAGAGGAGAATTCAGAGAAATTAAGAAGCCAATTTGGTTTCAAGGGTATGTTGTTGCCATGAGAAACATCATTAAAGAAAAACCATGCACCTTTAAAGAAACTACAAAAGAACGAGTCTAGAAAGATTACATGACTGAAGAATATGGGTCCATCATCTAGAATGATGTCTAGGAATTGGTTCTTAGACCTCAAGGTAAATATGTTGTCACTTCCAAATAGTTTTTTAAGATTAAACATGATGCAAATGGTATTATTAACAAATATAAATCCATATTTGTAGCTAGAGGTTTCTCTTAGAAACAGGGAATATTTTATGATGAGATTCTTGCACCTATTTCTCGATATACTACTATTTGATTTCTCGTTTCCATAGTTGTTATCCAGGGATGGACTCTTTTCCAATTGGACTTGAAAAGTGCTTGCTTCCATGGCTTCCTCAAGAAAGAGATATTTTTGGAACAACCACAAGGATTTGAAGAGAATGATAGGGAAACTCATGTATGTAGACTAAATAAAGCCTTATATGGGTTGAAGCAAGCTCTAAGAGCTCGGTATGCTAACATTGATAACTACTTGATGGAGTTTGCTTTCACTAGAAGAAGTGCATATTGAAACCTCAATTTCAAGATTGTCTAATGTATACCTATTTTTTGATATTGTATGTTGATGTTTAGTCTTGACAAGAGGAGAACCTCCTATCCTCCAGTGTAAGAGGGAGTTAGCTTCTAAATTTCAAATGAAATACCTTGTTTTGATTCATTAATTTCTGGGTCTAGAGGTATGGAAAAGACCTTGTGAAATTTATCTTTCTCAAGGAAAATATGTTGTTAAGCTTCACTAAATATTTTCTAGGGTAGAATGTCAGTCCATGCATACTCCTATGGAAATTAAATTTAAGAAATTATGTGGCAAAGTTGTAGGTCCTAATCTGGAAAATCCCATAGAGTATAGACAACTCATTGGTGCTTTGATGCTTTTGGAAAACACTAGACCTGAAATATGCATTGTTGTAAACACTTTAATTCAATGTTTCATTGATCCTTTCCATACCCACTGGATAGATGCAAAACATTTACTTGAATACTTGCATGGAAATATCAATCTAGGATTGAAATACACTGCTAAAAATTTAAGACTCCATGGATATATTGATGTTGATTGGGCTAGTAACTCTGTTGATAGAAAGAGCACTTATGGGTGTTTCCTTAGCTTGAGATCTGCCATGATGTCTTGGATGAAGAAAAGGTAGAAGCATGTTGCACTAAGTACAGCTGAAGCTGAGTACATCTATGCTAGCATGGATATTTATGATTCAATTTGGATAAGAAACACTTTTGGGGAACTATTTGAGAAATTTCTAGACACAACAGTTATATATTGTGGAAATAAGAGTTGGATTCGACCTGCAGAAAATCTTGTTTTTCATGAAAATTCCAACCATATTGAGATCAAGTGTCACTATATATGGGATATGTTGTAGAGAGGAGTAGTGGGGCTCCATCACATATCCATTGAAAATTAGATATTTGGAATTCTTACCAAACCTTTATCGAAAGGAAATTTCTTGGCTTTTAGAGAGAAGATGTAGGACTTATGGGCGTGACCCTTCCCAGAAGTTGTCACAGCTGATGGAGAAAACTAAGTTTCCTTTCCCCTATCATATCTCATAGTATTAGGGAATGATTTTAGAAAGTTCGTGAGGATGAGGGACATTTTGTGCAGTGTGTGCCATAAGAGTAGGACTCAATATGCATCCAATCCATAGTTTGGGATGTGGGAAGAGCCACCTATTTGGCCAGTAGGTGTAGTGAGACTTGTATGTGTGACTTTTCAAGGATGTAGGTTTTCCGCCCCTTTCCATTCAATGAAACTTGGTTGTGTTTGATTCTTGTCGGTGTGACTTGTTTGAGTCTTGTTTATGTGGTGCATGTGTTATATCACTTAATTTTTGTGATGAAAATTGGTTGAGTGTAATCCTTGTCTATGTGACATATGATGATCCTTTCCTTTACAAATTTGTGTCAAGTGGGTGATTCTTCTTTATATTGAAACTTCATTGTTACATATGTTGCATAGTAGAGTTGAACTCAGATGAGTGTAAGAGATCAGAGGAAGCAGAGATCTTTGATGCAGAAAAAAAATTTCTCCCTAGATAAGAGGGAGTGTTAAAATTTAGTAGCTCACGGGTGAATTTCTCATAGAAGAAATCATATCTTTCAATTTTGTTTGAACCACCTATAATAAAATTTTATTTCTAACAATTATAATATGAATTTCCAAAAAAGTAAGTCACATCTCAATTTGGAAGTGACTTTCCAAAAATAGAAACCCATGTCTAAATGATAAAGGATGATCTCGACATATGGAATCCACTTTAAAATCAAATCAATCATGATTATACAAGTTTGGAATTAATATTTTATCCTTACTAGTATTATTATTATTATTATACTATTATTTTTAAAATAGTCTAAAGTCATTCACCTTTAATGGATTATAAAAATGATTCTCAATAGTCTCATGGAATAAGTCACATAAATTGAGAATCTCTTACTTGGAAAATCAAACCTCTCTCCTGGAATAAAATAGTAACTCCACACTTAAGAGAATGTAACTCTCCCTCACTAATTCAATGTATGGAAAAAGTGTAACTCCTCCTCAATAAATGCACTTGTAACTCCCTCACTCAATTTGATTTGTAACTCTAACCAAATATTCTCTCATGTTTAAGTGTAACTTTCTCTCTCCCTAATTCCAATTGTAAATCCTCAAGACAAGTGTAACTCTCTCTCTATTCTTTGGATGAGTTACACTTCTCCTCAAGTAACTCCTCCCTCATGGAATTTGATTCTCCTGTTGTTGGCTTAAGGAATGACTTCATTTTGTAACTCCTCTCCTTTCTCATATATTTAAGCAAGAGCAAGTGAGAGTTGAGCATAGAATGTTCAATGTGAAGAAGGAGAGCAAGTGTTGAGTGTGTGTAAGAGAAGTGTGAGAGTAAGTGAAGAGAAATAGCAATGGAAGATCTAGAGAAAGTGTGAAGGATAAGATATTTTCAAGTGAAGGAGGAGATCTTCAAGAAAATATCAAGTGCACTTCAGTTGAAATTTAATTAGACATTGGTGACTTTATTCATTTTTTTTAATTTTTTTTTCTGTGTGTGTGTGTGTGTGTATACTCTACTAAACAATTGAAGAAATCTAATAGAAGAATAATCATTTGGGTTTCCCCCTGGACATTGGACTTAAATATCAGTGTCTCATATTTGTGCTTAGTTATCTTCATATGATCCTTAATTTTATGTTCTATCTACAATCGTCAATCTGAAAAGTTTTGAAGAATAAATTTGCATTCTAATTAATTGTAACATCATAACACATTTAGTTTTTTGCAAATTAATTTCAAGTCTCGGTGTAGAACATTTAGTTTTCTGCAAAGTAAATTCAGTTTTGTATAAAGTACATTCAACTCTCTACAAAGTACATTCCACTTTATGCAAATTAAGTTCAGTTTTTTCCATAGAAATTTCATGTTTCTACAAAGAATCTAAGTTTATGCATAGAACTTTCAGATTTTTAACAACTTTCGATGTTATCTCACCTTGAAATGTACTTCCACATGCCACGCCAAAATTCTACCATGTCACCCTATTTGTATTGCGACATGTCATTTCTAGATGTTATCACATGTCCTGAAAACCCGAAGTTGAGAAACACTTTTTGGCGGATGGCAAAAATTTGGGTGAAATTTTTAATTTCTTGTTCGAGAAAATAGTTAACTCAATTTCTCGACCGAGAGTTTTTAGAACTCTCGTCCGAGATATTTTTAATGTTTCGCTCGAAATTTATATTGGGCTTGACTGGATTTAAATGGAGTTAAATTACTCTCGGATGAGAGTTAAGTATCTTCTCGTATGAGAGTTTTATTGACATAAACTCTCGGGTTTAATGATTTATGCAACTCTCGGATGAGAGTTTTAAAAATATCGGCCTAGAGTTGTTTTAACTCTTGTCCGAGAGTTTAGATTCTCTTATATAGAATATGTGCCTCTTCGATAAGTTCAGAGTGAGAAATATGATCTTCCAGGTGTGAGAATCTGCATATATCAAGTGCCTCTTTTTTTTTCCACACAATTATCAGGTGACCGTAGGCAATAGACCTAGATTCTTCTCTTTATTTGGAAATGGCTTGTATGTAGTCCTCTAACCTGTTGAGTCTCCAACTCCAACATTTTCTTCAGGGCTCTCTAATTGTCAGAACTACAGGTCTCCCAATCGGGGAGGTTCATGTCCATAACTCATCGGTCGATCGCAATTAGAAGAGTTTTTGATACTTGTCATCCAACTGTTAAAATTGGAATTGGAGAGACGTAATGTGAATAATACATATATCCACATATAATATTGCGCAAATTATGAAAAGAAAAAAAGTTTGAGAATGCATCATCTAATTTGGTACAGCTGCATGTTTCGAAAGCACTAATAGGCCTACAAAGACATGGCCAGAATATTGTAATTCTTCTATATTTTTTTATGTTATTACGGTGATTGTGTATATAACTTAGTTGAACATATTACATTTATTCAAACCTTATATTTGATCCTATGTCTCAATTTTCATTGGTAGAGCCTCCTGGAAACATATTTCTATATTTATTATTTAATAATAGATGAATGGTTTTGAGTGAAAATAGAATAAAATAAATAACATGCAATGAAGATCTATGTTTTACAACATCATATTTTTGGATAAATAGTATATTTGTGCGTAATGGAGTAAGGGAGGGATCCATATCTACTGTGGCTAGTGTACGCGATCATTTGGCTCATTAATATCTCCGTTAGAAGAGTTCATAAACCTTTCAGGCTCGAATTCTAGAGGGTGTTCCCGTTCAGTGGGGTCTTCAAAAGCTCAGTGTTCACAAACATGTGATGCCCTTCATCTATGCACGGCTCCTTCAGAACCTACGAGCGTTACAACAAAAATGAAATTTCCCATTCCATTGTGAAATCTAAGAAAATACCAGGCTTTTTTCCATCGGAAAACAGTGCCCGAACTTTGAATCTATTGTAACACTAATATCATGTGATACTCGAGGTTTTAATGAATATCCAGTGTGTGTATCAAAATGGCCTTCTTTAACGCAAAAAGGAAATATACCAGTAGAGATGCAATTCATTTCTAAATTGGAATTAAACAACTGATATGATTGCGACTCGTTCTCTGTGCTTTTTTACTAACCTTCGAGCGTTCTCGTTTATGGGAATTTTGGTGTCCTCCCAGGGCTTGAGTGATAATCTGCACAAAGGGCGAAGTCAAAGGAATTTAATTGGGAAGACTGTCTCCATGGATATTTCAGGGCCAAGGATATAAGAAAAATGTTGTACACAGTCATCCACACCATTTCTAGAAGTTCCCAAAGTTCTCGAAGGCCTACTGATATCTCGCATACAAAATTTCTGAGTTACTTTATCCATTAGTGATCATCCATAAAGAAACATTGCGCATGGAGAAGCCACAAATTCCCATCTGTTTGTATACTTGAGATGTCTATCTACTACACATTGTAGTTTTGTTGGACAATTCACATGTCCACATGTCCACATAATATATACCAAGTATTATTGCAGATTAACATTGTGTCCGGATGAAAATTAAAACCCGTAGCTTGTTTATCAACTGAATCACTACATCCACATTGGCATTCGAAGGTAGGAAAACCTACTAATTGAAGGTCAGATACCTTCGCACGGCCAAGCCCAGGTTTGAATGTGGCTGCCCTTAACAACTAGCCCAACACTGACAGAGTAGAGCACTAATGCTATTATAGTATGAACGTTTATATGCATGGCCTTTTGCAATATATGGTTCATAGCATTCATTATATACTTTCTATTTCTGAATATACTATTTCTGCATAAGAATTGTTGTTAACTGGAATTCATGACAGATCACGTCTAGTGTATTTCTCGTACGCCAACTCTCGGCCGAGAGTTTTTAAAAATTCCAGGCAAGAGTTTACCCGCACGGTTAAATTTAACCTGTGGTGGTTTAAACTCTCAGTTGAGAGTTTAAAATTTCTTTCCTGAGAGTTTATTAAATGTGTCGCCAAGAAATTATCTCACCCGAAAGTTTCTGGTCAACAAAAAACCCATAAAATTCTGCATTTTTCAGGAACCTGCAGGTTTGGAGGGGAGGAACACCTACAAAAACAAAATGTTATGTTTCGAACCTAGTACCATTAGATTCATCTCTGAATCTAGTTTCTAATGATATAATATTTGTGGAGTTTCATTAAAAAATTCAATTTGTTATTAATTTTATACTAAACTGTGTCACTATGGAATTTCATTGTTCTGAAAATTTCATTGAAAGAAATTCAATAACTTTAAAATGGCAACACCAAAAAGATCAGAAAAATCATATTTTGATTCCTCTCCCTGTATCCTTCAAAAGGGTATTCTTATTTTTCTTATTGACGATCACATTGAAAAGAAAATGTAGGGCTCATAAAATGTACTAAAACATCACAGTTTTTTTTTCTTTGTCCATTTCAAAAAATAATAAAAATTAGTGATTTAATCTGAAAATTACCGAAAAATAGTCATTGTAGTAGTGCAGTCTATGTATATTATGATGATATGGTTTATTTCCAAAAAATGAATAACCATCCCTAAAAACAGTTAGGGTTCAAAAAGTGACTAATTATGTTTGCCTGAAAATTTCAAGTATATGCAGTTAGTAAACAACAAATTTACCACTCTATATGTCAATATTTTTTTTTTTTTACATATGAGTATGAAGGTAAGACGATTCTCTACAAATCTTGTTTTTATGTCAAAGCGTAATTTGCATTGAAAATATGAGTTTAGTGGAGTTGAAGTTGAAAGAACATAGAAAATTACAATTTTCAATGTCAAAAAAGAGCAAAAAGTGTTTCCCAACTTCATGTTTTAACTCAAGCTGTACGTTTTACATGTTGATTTTAAATCTTCATATTGCCATAACTTTCACATATGGACTCTGTTCGATGTAATTCAAGTTGCATTGGAACCTTGCTCATCATAATCAACTGTTTGAAATCTATGACAACTAAAAGCAATTATTATCCATTTGCATTTTCTCACATCACTTTGCATGTGTTACTTCAGCTACTACCTATGCACTAAACATTAGCAACATTAAAAAATATAATAATGCTAATTAAAATGTACTAACAACATATTTAATCCTCTTTCTAGGTCCAAATTGTTGTGTTAATGTTCCTTGAAGCACATTGTGGTTAGAATTACATGCCACCACTTCATTCCCATGCTCCATAACACCTTCTTTATCCACCTTTGTAGAAATGAATGAAAAATGTATTTCTCACATTCATGAGCCTATTTAACTTCCTTGTGATTACTAGCAAAGAATCATCCTTTATTTTATGAGCTCAAGCGATGTACCATATATTGTCCTTGAAAAGCTGATACATATTTCTATTCCTATAGTTGATAGCCTTCCTTTCAAACAAGTAAGAAATTCCAAGCACAATTACACAAATATGCAATGGAACAACATCTAGTTCAACTTCATCCACAAATTTATATGCAATAGAAAACCTAAGCTTAGAGTTTTCAGTCACCTACAACTTAGTGTTGTTTTCAGTCACCTACAACTTAGTGTTGTTACGTCCCTGGGAAGTTGAAACACCAATTTACCCAAACGGGGCCCATAGTTTTGGCGCTTCATCTCCTAGGGTTAGGTTTTTGGGATGTTTAGGGTTCTCCATTGTTTCTCAATAATAAATAGGCCCCTCGAGCCTCATTGTAACGCAGTTCAGAGGCCTGTAGCCGCCACATCTCTTCTCAGAGATAGCTACCAGTGCCCTAGCTAGTTTTATTTCCATTCTGTCTGTAAGCAAATTTTAGTTCTTTGATATTAATGAAATGAAGTGTTATTTCTATTGCATCTCTGTACTTATGGTTATGTGTTTATTCTGTTGCGTTCTTGCATAAATCTTGATCAGTGGTATCAGATCGGTCTGTTTTTTCTCGATCCTTCTTTGCATGTCCCCAACGAGGTCGGGGTATAAGGAGCTAGGGCTTGATCTGGTGGAACCTTTGCAAGATCAGCCTCGCACCTCGACAGAAGCCCATGGGGGATGAAAAGAAGATGAGGGAGTAGGAGATCCTATCAAAATATTGCTCGAGGAGGCCCTCGAAAAACAAAGGGATCAAGATGTGCACGGGCTGACGAATCCGATCCATACCCTGCGCACAAATTTGGGTATCAAAGATTCAGAGAAACATTTGGTGCTAAAGTATCGCAACTATCTGCATAGATACATTCAGGAGGAAATGGAGTTCCTCGACATCTCCTCGCTTGGTACGACATACTGGTATGCTGCCAAGATTGAGCAGAAATTCAAACATAAGAAGCGAGACTTTGGATCTGCGAATCAGAAGCAAGGAAAAGGTGCTTCCAAACCGCAGAACAAAGGACAGAGCCAAGGCATGGCGGCTAAAGACAACCCGTCAAAGCCACAAGAAAATAACAACACCGTAAAGCCAAAGAAGGACACGGGAAAGTGGTGTGAGTTCCATAAGAGCTCCACTCACAACATAAGTGAGTGTCGGGCCAAGCAGTCGCTAGTGGCCAAGATGAGGGCTTCTGAGTCAGATGCATGCTCTGACTCCGAATCAGAACCTGAAAAGGGGAATGAAAAAGGGAAACAGATTATTGATGCGGATCCCAACGCCACTGTTGCCACTACAAAGGTCCAAAAGGAGGAACCGGAAGATCCAGAGGAGGAGGAACGTCTCTTCCACTCCCAGATGTGGGTAAAGGGCTCCCCTATACAGTTCATTGTCGACAATGGGAGCCAAAAGAACCTCATTTCAGCAGACGCCGTGAAGCGGTTGGGATTGCTGACCACAACTCACCCACATCCATACACCATCGGGTGGCTTCACCAAGGACGAGATCTCCGCGTCAACCAGCAGTGCCGCCTTCCCTATAGCATCAAGCCCTTCACGGATGGGTATTATGTGACGTTGCTCCTATTGATGTTTCTGATGTATTATTAGGACAACCATACTTGTGGAAGCGTCATGCTGTGTATGAGTCTCGACCTCGTGCTATCATTATTACTTTGGGAATTAAGTTGTACAGGATACCAGAGGTACCACCTCCTACGACTATCTCTTTGGTTACTGCAAAACAATGCAATAAGCTCATTTCCCAAACCAGGAAATTCGTTTTCCTGATGATCTGCCCCCAGGGCAAGAAGAAGACTATGGCCACAACCTCCAGACAGGGCCCCTCTGCACGACAACAACAAATGGATAAGGTCGTGGAGGAGTACGGGGACATCTTCACCTCACCCACAGGGGTTCCTTTGCACTGCCAGGTCAAGCACCCGATTGATCTGACCCCAGGTGCGCCGCTACCCAATGGACCGATATATCGATGCTCTGTTCTGGAAAATGATGAAATCAAGAGGCAGATTCAGGAGCTGTTGCAGAAACGTCACATCAGACCAAGTTCATCGCCCTGTGGGAGCCCGATCGTGTTGGTACAGAAGAAGGATGGGACGTGGAGACTATGTATTGACTATCGGGCGCTGAACAAGATCACTGTCCGGAATAGGTACCCAATCCCACGGATTGATGACCTTCTGGACCAACTCCAAGGTGCAAAATATTTCAGTAAGATCGACCTGAAGTCTGGGTATCACCAGGTACCAATTGAACCCTCTGATGTGTGGAAGACTGCCTTCAAAGCTAAGGAAGGCTTTTTTGAATGGCTGGTCATGCCTTTCGGGTTGACGAATGCTCCCGCAACCTTCATGAGGATGATGGACGACATCTTGCGGCCATTCACCAACTCATTCGTAGTGGTGTACTTGGATGACATTCTGATCTTCAACAAGACTTGGGAAGAGCACCTTCATCACATTCGACAAGTCCTCCAAACACTGCGGCAACACAAGTTGTGTGCCAATTTGGAGAAGTGCACGTTTGGCATGACCCAGGTTCAATATCTGGGATACATTATTGATGAAAAGGGGGTGCATGTGGATCCGGCCAAGATCCAAGTCATTCGGGATTGGCCAGCCCCGACTACTATAACAGAGCTTCGCAGCTTTCTGGGTCTTGCTAATTTCTACCGTAGATTCGTGTTGAGATTCTCTCATATCACTTGGCCCTTGAGTCAAGTCACCAAAGGAGGAGCGAGAGCAAAATTCTTTTGGTCGGAACCTCAACAGAAGGCGTTCAAAGAATTGAAAAATCGCCTCTGTTCTGCCCCAGTGCTCACCTTACCAGACTTGCAGCAGCCATTTGAGATCGAGACAGATGCCTCTGACTATGCTATTGGGGCAGTTCTTACTCAACGGGGACATCCAGTGGCATATCACAGTGAGACATTGTCTGAGACAGTTCGCAAGTATCCCACCTATGACAAAGAAATGTATTCCATTGTGCAAGCTTGTCGATAATGGAAGCATTACATTTTGGGGAAAGAAACAATCATCCACACAGACCACCGGCCCCTGCAGTTCATACAGACACAAGGGAAGTTGCAGAATGATCGCCATCAGAAGTGGTCCACATATCTGCAACAGTTTCATTTGAACATCAAGTACAAGAAGGGTAGCACCAACAATGTTGCAGACTGCCTCAGCCGACCACCGATCGTGGCGCTCACCACCGTGCTCAACTCTTGTGGGCACGAGACTTCTGATTGGCCGCTTCTCTATGAGAGTGACCCAGAATTCGGCCACACTTACAAGGTACTCTTGGGGGGCACGCAAGTTCCAAATTTTCACCTCCAAGATGCACTTTTATGTCACCTGGGACACCTTTGTGTTCCTTCAAGCGAGCGTGCCAAGATGATATGGGAAGCACACTACAGTCGAGTCGCTGGGCATTTCGGGGTCGAGAAAACAGTAGCAATACTACCGAAGTATTTCTATTGGCCGAACCTTCGAAAGGATGTCGAGAAGCACATCAGATCCTGCACTGCTTGTGCCATTGCCAAACCGACCATCAAGAAGCAAGGCCTATATACTCCACTACCTACCCCTAGTCGACCGTGGGAATCCATCTCCATGGATTACATGTCGGGCCTACCCTCTACTAAGAATGGCAATGACTGTGTTTTCGTGGTCGTTGATAGATTCTCGAAGATGGCCATTATGGCGGCCTGTAAGAAGAATATCACAGCAGAAGCTACTGATAAACTCTTCTTTGAACGAGTATGGGTTCACTTTGGGATCCCACAGTCTATCATATCAGATCGAGATAGCAGGTTCCTCAGCACATTTTGGTCCAGCCTCTGGTCAATGATGGACACAAAGCTCACGAAGTCCACAGCTTTCCATCCCCAAACAGATGGCCAGACAGAGGTCGTCAACAGAATGATTGTACACATTCTGCGCATGTACAATTCAAAGCATCCACGCACATGGGACGAGAGCCTTCCTTATGTACAACATAGTTATAACCGGGCTCTCCACAGTTCAATTGGCCATAGCCCCTTTCAGGTGGGCTTGGGATTCCAGCCACTATGTCCCATTGACGTAGCCATGCCATTTGCAGCTGCTCAGGCCGATTCAGCGCACATCCAGTCTGAAGTTGACAAAGCAAGTAGCTTCTTCGAGCGCATTCAACACATCCGCCAACAGGTTCATGATATATTGGACAGAGCCAATGCGAAGTACAAGCAGCGCCATGATCAACACCGGGTGCCACACAACTTCCAGGTGGGCGACAAAGTATGGCTGCATTTGCAGAAGGAACGCCTCACTGGACCTCACCGCAAGCTTCGCCCGCTCCGATACGGGCCGTACACCATCACCAAGGCTATAGGGAACAATGCTTTCGAGCTTAGTATTCCACCATTCCTTGGTCTGCACCCAGTCTTCAATGTGGATCGCCTTCGTCCTTACTTCCCACCTCTACTGGACACTTCGAACATTGCAGAACAACTCACACCAACAGAGTTAAACCCAGACTGCATGGAACAGGCCACCACAGATTGTATCATGGACATGAAATCAAGAACACTCGTCAACAGCAGATCCAACTGTATCGGGTTGTCAAAGCTGGCCAACTCCTGCACCAAGGAAAGTGGTTCACCGGGGACCAAGTTCAGCAGAAATTTCCTCATCTCATGGAGGAACTTAACGCAATGGGGACCATTGCTTCCTAAGGGGGGAGGAATGATCCAGGTGGATATTGGTGGCCACCCACCTATTCCACTTGGCCCCCCGCCATTGTCTCTTTCAGTTTTTCAGTTTCGGCATAACTTACTATTTTTAGCAGTTTTTCGGGTCCTGAACTTCCGGAGCCGTTTTGAGGCCCTAAACGACGTTTTTTGGGTATCAAAGCACCAGTGAATTTGATCATCAAATTCATCCCGAAAGCTGTAGTCCTCGTATAGAGATTTATAATGATGTATCATGTGCGTCAAACGGAGATAGTATGCCAAAGTTACGTCCCTGGGAAGTTGAAACACCAATTTACCCAAACGGGGCCCATAGTTTTGGCGCTTCATCTCCTAGGGTTAGGTTTTTGGGATGTATAGGGTTCTCCATTGTTTCTCAATAATAAATAGGCCCTCGAGCCTCATTGTAACGCAGTTCAGAGGCCTGTAGCCACCACATCTCTTCTAGAGATAGCTACCAGTGCCCTAGCTAGTTTTATTTCCATTCTGTCTGTAAGCAAATTTCATTTCTTTGATATTAATGAAATGAAGTGTTATTTCCACTGCATCTCTGTACTTATGGTTATGTGTTTATTCTGTTGCGTTCCTGCATAAATCCGGATCATCACTCCTCTTTCTTGAAAAAATAAATGACAAAATAGAAGGACGAGAACCAACATGTGAATATGATATACCTTTCAAAACCATTGTTGCAATTTGTGCCTCATCATCACAGTCTAATCCTAGATCCCGCTAGACTGTTGATGCCACCTTTTACTTGTATTTCCTAACTAAAAGCCATTTAGGCCTTAAATATGGACGTAGCTTCCAACAATGATCATCATTGTGTTCCTCTTTATTTAAATGGGTACAACAACATATCCCACAATTATATATATTAACACACTTAAAAAATATAATTAGAGTTCAAATATTAGAATCTCGCTTCATAAATGAATGAAAATGGTTTGGGGATTGTCTTCCTTCCTGATTAAGGCCTCTTAGTAATATATGCTTGCAACAATTACAACCATTATTTAATTTAGAAAAATAAAAAAGTGTAAAATCAATTTCACTCATATGCTTCATAATATTTTGATCAAATAATTTGTTTCATCATGAGTATTGGAGGTGATGGAGAAAATTTCACTTCCTAGCTTTGACATGGATTACTTGACTAGACAACCTACTTTAAGGAAATGAAGGGGGTTGGGGAGGATGTAGTTACAAAAATAGTAGATGTAACCACTATAAATCTAGCTATAGTAAATGAAATTCTTGTTGTTGCATCAATGGATTAATTGATAGGAGGTGGGGCTCTTAGTTGGACAACCTAATCTAAGCCAATAATGGGAGCTAGGGATGATGTAGTTGTAACAATTTCGGATGTAACCACTATAAGTATAGCTACAATAAATTCAATACTAGTTGTTACAACAACAAATGAAATTATAGGAGAGGTCAGACAATTGAGTGGTATACAATGAATGGATGTAAGCATAGTGGAAGGATAAATATTTTGGGTGAAGGATCGCACTGGGTGGGTATGGAAGGGGGAAGGACAAGAAATGATGGCACCTCCATAAAAAAATTTAATATGTTGGATTAGTATGAAAAAATAAAATTTAACTAATTTAAGATGATGAATCTCACATTCTAAGAAGATATGGTATAACATATGATACTTGGTGGGGGGGTTATTTGCTAATCGTAGGTGGATATGGATACGTAAAAACTTCAATTGATAGTTGTGAAAACATAATAAAATTAAGATTGATTTCTTGCAAACAACTTGGACAATTTCAAAACAACAAAATTTTAAATCGCACTAAGTTATCATTGAAGTACAAAAGTATAAATTTGTTTAAATACCTATGTATGTGGGTTTGCAATGTTAAATGTTCCATCCATGGCTGCATCGATTTTAGGATAACTAAATTATTCCCACCTCAATGGTTTTGTATCGTCTTGTAGCATTTGTACATGCCAAAAAAAGGACTCAAAAAGAATTAATCTTAATTTATGTTTATTGAATATTTTTCAATTGTGAAACCAAATATATAACCAATGATTTAGAATTAATTAAAAATTTTACTAACCTGATCCATAAATATCTCGTGGATAGAATCCTCCATTGGTTCATGTCAAGTATTCCCACAATTAGAGCATAGATGTGGTGCTACTCGATTCAAACCAAAAACACCAACTTTGCTACATGGAGTCGATGGTTTATAATCAGTGTGGCCCAAAGGCACACATATGAAGGCCTAAGAAACTCCTCTGATGGATATCGTTTGGAGGCTACCACAAACGAACTGTGATATACTAGACTACAAATGAGATGTGTTATCACATTTCTAGTGGAAACAATGCAATTTGAAAGCCAAGGTTCATATTGTGGGGGCGGGGGTGGGATTACACCTTGGAGCGAGTGAACCTCTCAGTTAATTATGCCTAGCATTTATTCAATCTTGAGAAGAGCCAAAACCAAGCCCCTGGAGCTCACTGGTGTCAACATAGCTAATGTGGAGACCAACTATGAACTAAACCCAAAATATTTGAAGGAAATATAATGTCACTTTCTTATTATTACAAGGAATTTTATCAAAAACCATAAACTAATGACTCATCCAATTCATTTTCCATGGATAAAATGTGCACAAATCCATTCAAAGATGTATTTACCTCGAATAAGGGGGTTTGTTGGTTCTTATGCCAATAAGTAACCCCACAATCATTTGTTTGGTGATATTAAAATATTAAACTTGCTTTTTATTGATATCAATGGAGTAGAATTCTCTTGTCATGTCTCTATATTCACTGATATTTTTCAATTGACCATGGGAATGATTAATGGAGGAAAAAATGTTATTAAGGGATGTTGCTAATGAGAATCGTGATGATTTCCTTGCGTTTTTAAGCTCTTAAATCCATATTTTTAACTAATTCAAATCTTGTGTAATTTATATTTGTGGGTTGGGATTTGAATATCGGTTAATGTTTTCTTGGGGCTCTTCTTTAGAGTTGCTTTGTTGATTTGGATCAGGGTTTTTAGCCATGTTAATTGTGTTTAATAAATATGCAATTGAAAAAAAATCCTTTAAAACTTTCAATTTTTTATTTCATTATAAAAATAAAAGACTTACCTCTACCTAGTCAACCATTAGAGCCTTGAAACTCTACCTAAAGTGTGTACACATTTATTTTGAGTTGGAAATTAGTTTTTGGATGGTATATTCATAGTGGGGGGAAATAAGGATACCCCATGGGCTTGGGTTTTCTTTCTCTTTATGGACAAAGAAACATGCATGCATTATTTTTTTAAAGCATGTGTGCATTAAAATAATGCAAACACACTTTTATGAAAATAATGCATGTGTATTTCTTGGCCACATCAAAATATAAGTGTGGAGGTTTGGCAATTATTCAATCTAAAGAAATAGGAATGTTCTTACACATTTGAGAAGGCATGCACATTCCTAAAAAAAATCAATAATGTTCTCCTATTTCACCAAAATTAGGTACCATATCCATGTGACCACCCTCTAATCAACAACCATGAGGAACACATTAATGCATATCAATTTGAGAGTCATCCGAAGAAAAAATATCCTAATCAAGATATTACTCTTTCCCTACAGACACAAATAAGGTCACCTTTTTTCCTTTCAAATTTCTTGAGTTACACAATACATTTTTTGAAATATATAAAATAGATGATCATATGGAATAACAATTGAGAATTGAGGATATTAACAATTTCATATGTATTGGAAGATGTAAATGGGATATGATTTATTTTTATTTTTATGGAAAATATGTTTATGATACTAATGATCATGCTAGAGAAATATTAGGATAGTTTTTTTTTACAAGGAAAATATTGGAAAGCTCTCATAACCACTTTCATCCCTATATATGTAGTGGTGATTATGAAGCACATGAGGAAATTATGACCATAGATTTGCTTCAATCAAGATTACCTCCTCCTTGTGATTATTTTTAGTCATCCCTTTACTTAATTATAGATAATTATCCATATGAAAGGTCAACATACAAATATATGTTTGAGTCTAATATTTGCGAAGCTAATAAATTGTTCAAAGTAAAACTTTACAATCATATCCTCTTGCTTATTGTCCTCAAATTGTCACTAAAGACACAAATAAGAATTACATGTTTGGTATGAATATAGCTATGGAATATAAGTATTTTCAATTAGTGGCTTGTTTTTTTTGTTTGTCAAGTTGCATGTGATCCTCCAGGCTTGACCTGTAGCTTGAGGAGCCACGACCCAGGGGCATCTAAGCCATCAAAGTCACACAGGGATCGCACCCGGCCTGGGACACACCAGTCCTTTTACTGATTGGAGTTTTTAGCATGTCTCCTCCCCCTAGCACAGGGCACAACTGTTTTGCGGAAATCAAACCTACGGATAAGTATGTTTTCCTAAAGTGTGGTGGTAGCACTTAGAACAACAGAAAGAAATATATTTTACCTTTTCCTTAAAATGAATACATTAGGGAATAAAACCTACTTTTAATATGTTCACTTTTCCTCGCCTCCCTTCATCACTTCCGTCACTCTCAATCGAACTGAACTCAATTGATTGGTACCTACAATGGAAAACATAAGACAGAAAATGACATAAAGGAAAATGATCTATTCATGTTAAACAAATTGAATCGATTGCATTTGTAAATACACATATAACATCATTGACACATGCATTAGGAAAGGAACAAATGTCTTTATTATGAAGTAGAAGGAAAAGTACAACCAGTTGATTGATTCGATGTCACTCACTCCAGCTTCAGTCCCATCCTCATCACACCAACAACATCACTCCAACAGCATAACATTACATGCAGACAACACCTCCAAGGGTTTTGATCTCACCAGCATAACTCTACTTAATACAAATTCTTTCTCCCTTGTGCACCATGATCAGTGCTCTATTTATAAGTAGATGAAGGTAGTTTGACATAAATGAATCATTGAATGAATTTTCCAAAAATGGATGAAGAGGTTTCCTTGTTCATGGGAATATGAGGATAAGAGGTCTAATGGCTCCACGGTTTCCATGTTTGAAGCTATCAGATGAGGTGAAAGCTGGAAAAACTCCTAGAAGCCACTAGAGGTTGGGAAGATTCCCATAATCCAATGAACAATTCGCTCCCATTTGACCAACACACTCTAAAGTGGGACTAGATCCTCTACAACGCATCCTTGCATGGGAGTAGATGCTCTGAAAAGTAGTTACAACAGTCTAGAAGTGCGTTGATGGCTCAATGAGGCACTTCAATTGGAATCTAAGCAGTGAAACTTTCATGAAGGAAAAAAAATCAGTGAGATGACTTGTTAGGGCATGTGGCAACTAATTTAGAGTATGATAGACCGTAATGAATATTGATTTGTGTTTTGGGATGATGCCAAAATTGACCTGTAACAACAACCACCCCTCATGAGGTTTGATCCTGGGTCGCCTTGCTGACGAGGCCCATCCTCAACTAGTTGTGCTAGTGGGACTTGAATCAATTAGTGACATGTTGCAAATATTTCAAAATATTTTTAAAAAATGTAAGAAACCCTAAAATTTAAGCAATTTTTTGTGAGGCTGTAAATTAATTTCCTTTTTCATCTCCATGCTTGTTGAGAAACCTTGAATTTCTTTATCCGTGCTGAAGATTTTGGGAATGATGTTGAAAAAAACCATAAATCTTTCAATTCGGCCACTTGTTTTTCCCGATGCTCCATCTTCAGCTACTGCTTTGCATGCCTTATTCTCATAATATCTATGCACTCCACATATCCAAATACGGTTGTGGAGGCTCTTTCCTCAGTTCTTTTGATCTCATTCTTATACTGAGCTGCAGTAGACTTCCATGTATTTAATTTGGCCGTTAAGGCATACTCTCTGGCTTCGAAAAATTGTTCAATCGGGTCTGTTTTAGTTCCTGCTTCAACCTTGACGACTTTGGATTTCCTGGCTCGCCACTTGTATTTGTTTATTTGTTTCTGCATCCTGTGCACTTTCCTTATCGAATCCCTCACTTCCATTTTGAGCTGTATTACTTCCTTAAACCTCTATTGGTATCTATGTTTGATGGGAAGTCTTCGTGGTCCACGCAGCTCTGCCTCTTCTTGCTTGACCTGTGTTTCTTCGGCCTCGACAACTGGAGGTAAATCCCTCGGGACTACCTCTGTCGGGCCAACAGTCGGTCCAACCTCCTTTGCCTATTATTCTACTATTATTTCTTGCTTCACTCTTTCCACGCCTAAGTGCTCCATTGGTTCATTCATTGGGACCGCTCCGCTTGGTCCTTCCTCTTCACAATGGCCATTCTCTCATCCTGTACATTCGTCGTGACTAGTGGTGACCCGGTAAGATGCTCCCCTGCTGATATGCCTGTTGGGGCCTCTTCAAGTCGTGGCCTTCGTTTTAAATTCGAAGCCATAGGAATGGAAAATTTTTCTTCCTCTCTTTTTCGCGGGGAATGAGTTACCCTTGATCCCCTAGGCAGAAAGATGGGGAATTGGAACAAATCCTCTGCATTCAGCCCCGAGGTCGACGCTGGTTCTTGTGGAGCAGCATCAGCCTCACACCTTAGTTCTCCCGTCATTTCCTCCGCGGTTTCTCTAGTTGGAGTGGTCACGAATTCCTCTTCAATTGGATTACCCTCCTCCATTGGTTCCATATTGACAGGAGATCCCTATGGAGTGGCCTCGGTTGCAATGTTGACCAATTCACCCTCTTTCATTTGTTGTGGGCTTACCTCCATGCCCATCGCACTATATATTTTCTCAGCTGACTCCGCGGAGGGGCTGGTTGTTGTGGGATAGCCTTGGCTGTAGTGCCAGTGGGTATCTCTGCAACTTCCATCGATTCCACGAGTTCAGCTTGTTCTTGGGGAACCATCTCTTCTTCACGCTCTTCAGTCTCCATTTCCATCTCTTCAGGCTCCTCTTGATCAATGTAATCATCATCCTCTGCAACTCCTTGCATGGCTTCATCCACATATTCATCCTCCTGCATGGCTTCAGGTTCTTCTGCCCTAGAAGCCACAGCGGCTTCTATTTCCTCCTTTGTGGAATTTCGAAACAATTCCCACGGATTCGAGATCTTCTCAATGGCGTTCATTACTAGCAACTGGACTAGCCCATGGTGAGAGAGGACTGCCAACACCTGTCACGCCCCCCGAGCTGAATTTTCCATCAAATGAAGGCTCTTTAACATAAAATAGGGCGCATTCATTGAGAAGGCCTCTACTTGTGGAAATCGCAGATGAGCCAATATGCGGAGGTGATATTTGAAGATAGTAGAATATCTTCCTTCACATGTAATATACTTTATAACAACCTCTGCAACTTCTCCCCATGGACAAGGTAATGAGGTTCTGTCGTATCCCCGACCCTTCTACGCAATGATTTCTCCAGCTTGCAGAAAAGCTTCAGCAAGTTCCAGGAGGGGCGTTCTCCTCGAAAACCAGCGTTCTCCGCCTTGCGGAAATCCACTGACTTTCGCGATGGTTTCTTCTATCACTGAAATTTCTATTCCACGAACCTGAGAAACTCCTTCTTCCAAATTCAATGCAAATTCCATCGCGATTTATTCATCCCATCTGTTCAACCTGTCAAAGTAAACATCCCAACCTACATTTTCAAATACTCACCATACCTCCTGATTTCTCTCAATTCTCGTTGAATCATCAGGTTCATGTTGCATAGATCGACCACCCATTGCTGCAGAGGCAGAGTCAGCACAACAACTACAGTTAGCTGGTAGGGGGGAGTGACAGGGTTCCAAACTGTTAGTAACTGAAATAACGTCATGGCCACTTTCGGATATAATGGATAAACAGTACTAGTATGCTTGGGAGTAATGACAAATTATGGTAGTACTGTTAGATATTCTCAGGATTTAATGCGGCATGTTGGGAGGTGACTGATATGACTTTTGTGCATACGAGTATGCATTCCAACTCATACGGTATAATTACAAAGTACTTGAAATCATTAAATTTGGTTTGGTGGGAATCGTGTATCATAAATACCTTTACGAAGTACGTCGTCATTCATTATGACGGTTCCCTCCCCCCAACTAAATGACGACCGTCCTCAGCACGTTTGACCGTGATCCTTTTGGAATATTTAATTAAATCCATAAAATCAACGAAGACATACCTGTGGACTTACCTTAAAGTGGAGTAACAACAAAAATATCTGTCGTAGTAACAACATAGCAGATAACGACGTTAGTCAATAACATGAATAGTGAGTAATGGCAACAATGAGTAACAACATCTATGGAGCAATAGCAGCTACGGAGTAACGACAGTTACGGAGTAACAACAGTTGCGGAGTAATAACAACTTTGGAGTAACAACATTGGCAGTGTAACAGCAACTTCGAAGTAACGACATCGGCAGTGTAGTAGCAACTTCAGAGTAACATCATCGGCAGTGTAGCAGCAACTTCAGAGTAACAACATCAGCAGTGTAGCAGCAACTTCGGAGTAACAACATTGGCGGTGTAGTAGCAACTTCAGAGTAACAGCGGCTACGGAGTAACAAAAGTTGTAGAGTAACAGCAGTTACCGAGTAACAGCAACTTTAGAGTATCAACAGCTACAGAGTAACAACAGTTGCAGAGTAACAGCATCAGTGAAACAAAATATCTCTATAGCAGCACTGATGGAGTAATACACCGAATGTTACTTAACTCCTAGCCATATTTCTTTATTATTCCTGCAAAATACAAACAAGTAAGTAATAACCACATATTATCATTATTATTATTATTATTATTTTAAGGAAGAGTGAGAGTGTCTTCTATTGAATATCAGTTAATGTTTTCTTGGGGCTCTTCTTTAGGGTTGCTTTGTTGATTTGGATCAGGGTTTTTAGCCATGGTAATTGTGTTTAATAAATCTGCAATTGAAAAAAAAATCCTTTTAAACTTTCAATTTTTTATTTCATTAAAAAAAATAAAGACTTACCTCCACCTAGTGAACCATTAGAGCCTTGAAACTCTACCTAAAGTGTGCACACATTTATTTTGAGTTGGAAATCAGTTGTTTTTTTGTATATTCATAGTGGGGGGAAATAAGGATACCCCATGGGCTTGGGTTTTATTTCTCTTTACGGAGAAAGAAACATGCATGCATTATTTTTTTAAAGCATGCGTGCATTAAAATAATGCAAACACACTTTTATAAAAATAATGCATGTGTATTTCTTGGCCACATCAAAATCTAAGTGTGGAGGTTTGCAAATTATTCAACCTAAAGAAATAGGAATGTTCTTACACATTTGAGAAAGCATGCACATTCCTAAAAAAAATCAATAATGTTCTCCTATTTCACCAAAATTAGGCACCATATCCATGTGACCACCCTGTAATCAACAACCATGAGGAACACATTAATGCATATCAATTTGAGAGTCATGCGAAGAAAAAATATCCTATTGAAGATATTACTCTTTCCCTGCAGACACGAATAAGGTCACCTTTTTTCCTTTCAAATTTCTTGAGTTACACAATACATTTTTTGAAATATATAAAATAGATGATCATATGGAATAAAAATTGAGAATTGAGGATATTAACGATTTCATATGTATTGGAAGATGTAAATGGGATATGATTTATTTTTATTTTTATGGAAACTATGTTTATGATACTAATGATCATGCTAGAGAAATATTAGGATAGTTTTTTTTACAAGGCAAATATTGGAAAGCTCTCATAACCACTTTCATCCCTATATATGTAGTGATGATTATGAATCACATGAGGAAATTATGACCATAGATTTGCTTCAATCAAGATTACCTCCTCCTTGTGATTATTTTTAGTCATCCCTTTACTTAATTATAGATAATTATCCATATGAAAGGTCAACATACAAATATATGTTTGAGTCTAATATTTGTGAAGCTAATAAATTGTTCAAAGTAAAACTTTACAATCATATCCTCTTGCTTATTGTCCTCAAATTGTCACTAAAGACACGAATAAGAATTACATGTTTGGTATGAATATAGCTATGGAATATAAGTATTTTCAATTAGTGGCTTGTTTTTTTTGTTTGTCAAGTTGCATGTGATCCTCCAGGCTTGACCTGTGGCTTGAGGAGCCACGACCCAGGGGCATCTAAGCCATCAAAGTCACACGGGGATCGCACCCAGCCTGGGCCACACTAGTCCTTTTACTATTTGGAGTTTTTAGCATGTCTCCTCCCCCTAGCACAGGGCACAACTATTTTATGGAAATCAAACCTACGGATAAGTATGTTTTCCTTAAGTGTGGTGGTAGCACTTAAAAGAACAGAAAGAAATATATTTTACCTTTTGCTTAAAATGAATACATAAGGGAATAAAACCTACTTTTAATATGTTCACTTTTCCTTGCCTCCCTACGTCACTTCCGTCACTCTCAATCGAACTGAACTCACTTGATTGGTACCTACAATGGCAAACAGAAGACAGAAAACGACATAAAGGAAAATGATCTATTCATGTTAAACAAATTGAATCGATTGCATTTGTAAATACACATATAACATCATTGACACATGCATCAGGAAAGGAACAAATGTCTTTATTATGAAGTAGAAGGAAAAGTACAACCAGTTGATTGATTCGATGTTACTCACTCCAGCTTCAGTCCCATCCTCATCACACCAACATCATCACTCCAACAGCATAACATTACATGCAGACAACACCTCCAAGGGTTTTGATCTCACCAGCATAACTCTACTTAATACAAATTATTTCTCCCTTGTGCACCATGATCAGTGCTCTATTTATAAGTAGATGAAGGTAGTTTGACATAAATGAATCATTGAATGAATTTTCCAAAAATGGATGAAGAGGTTTCCTTGTTCATGGGAATATGAGGATAAGAGGTCTAATGGCTCCATGGTTTCCATGTTCGAAGCTATCAGATGAGGTGAAAGCTGGAAAAACTCCTAGAAGCCACTAGAGGTTGGGAAGATTCCCATAATCCAATGAACAATTCGTTCCCAGTCGACCAACGCACTATAAAGTGGGACTAGATCCTCTGCAACGCATCCTTGCATGGGAGTAGATGCTATGCAAAGTAGTTACTACAGTCTAGAAGTACGTTGATGGATCAATGAGGCACTTCAATTGGCATCTAAGAAGTGAAACTTTCATGAAGGAAAAAAAAAATCAGTGAGATGACTTGTTTAGGGCATGTAGCAACTAATTTAGAGTATGATAGACTGTAATGGATATTGATTTGTGTTTTGGGATGATGCCCAAATTGACCTATAACAACAACCACCTCCCATGAGGTTTGATCCTAGGTCACCTTGCTGACGAGGTCCATCCTCAACCAGTTGTGCTAGTGGGACTTGAATCAATTAGTGACATGTTGCAAAGATTTCAAAATATTTAAAAAAAATGTAAGAAACCCTAAAATTTAAGAAATTTTTTGTGAGGCTACAAATTAATTTCTGTTTTCATCTCCATGCTTGTTGAGAAACCTTGAATTTCTTTATCCGTGCTGAAGATTTTGGGGACGAGGTTGAAAAAAACCAAAGAGATCATTTCTTAAACAATATGCTAGGTTTACATTGTGAAAGGCTTGTTAAGAGCAAGAATGAGCTAACATTGCTTTATTTTAACCCTACTATAGCTAATGCTTATGAATTTCACCCTATCGTTGGTCATCATGTGATATTGATTTTATAATCACCTTATTTATGGCATACCTTTATTTGGTTTCATATGCACAAAAATAGAATTCATTGTTGCGTGTGGAGCATGATTTTCTTCCTGATTCAGAGATCCTTGTTTTAGTTGGATGTATACCCCAGGAAAATTGTACACCCTTGCACGCGGGGGGGTGCGGGGGGGACTTGTCCCCCCGCGGGGTCCGGGGGGGCCGACCCCCCCGGCTGGGGGGTTCGGGGACCAGTGGTCCCTCGGTGGGGGTTTCGGGGGTAGCACCCCCAAAGCCAAAATAGATGTAAAATTGCCTTGTAGAATTATAGTAATTTCTAGTCAATCTGGGCCGTTCATTAGGCAGATGATCTGACAGTAGAAGTTATGTTTAGTTTAGGGTTTTTTTCCCTAGAAGGCAACCCCTCGCTTTTATGAGGGTATTGTATTGCAGCTGCGCATGTGGTGTGTATTCTCTAAGCGGGAAACATATAGGGAGACTGTGAGAGAGAACATAGGATATTACAGCGGATCTGCTGTAGGTTTTGTCTCTTCATTTTGTTGGATAATAGAAAGGAAGGACTGGCTGTTTGAGGTGGACATAGCCCAAACTGGGTGAACCACATATATTTGTGTCTCTCTGTTTTTATGTGCTTATATTTTTCACATATTTTATGTGTTGCATTGCTCTGTAATATTTAATTTTCTAACAACTGGTATCGGAGCCAAAGGTATATTTGGCTGATAAACTCGCAAGAAAGAAGGGTTCCTAGTTCGAGTGGGAGAAATGGCGGAAGATGCTAAGTTTAGGGTCGAGAAATTTAAAGGCCAAAACTTCCCGCTGTGGAAGATGCAGATGGAAGATTATCTGTATCAGAAAGATCTGTACCTACCATTGAGCGAAAAAGAAAAGAAGATGGTGGCCATGACAGACGCGGAATGGAACCTTCTCGATAGAAAGGCACTCGGAACAGTACGGTTGTGCCTTGCAGCGTCAGTCGCCTTCAATATTTCGAAGGAAACAACAACAGAGGGTTTGATACAGACGTTGGTGAAACTATATGAAAAACCCTTGGCCTCAAACAAGGTATTTCTTATGAAACGACTATTTAATATGAAGATGTCGGAAGGTGGATCTGTCACAGACCATTTAAATATCAATTTTAATATAGTTACCAGTCAGTTAAGTTCTGTAGGGGTAAACTTTGATGATGAAGTTAGAGCTCTGTTATTTCTATGCTCATTGCCAAAAAGCTGGAATGGTTTAGTTATGGCCATTAGTAACTCTGTCTTTGGATCTAGTACTTTAAAGTTTTATGATGTTGTCGGTGCTATCCTTAGCGAGGAAATGCGATGGAAAAGCTCCGGTGAGACATCGGGTAATGCTTTGAGTGCAGAGTCTAGGGGAAGAAGAATGGAAAGAGGAAAGAGCTCGGGATATCACAGTAAATCAAGGAAAGTCAGATCCAAGTCCAGATCGGGGATAGTGTGCTGGAAATGCGGAAAGAAAGGACACCTAAATAAAGACTGTAGATCTCGGAAGGGAAAAGGAGATGCACAACAAGAAAATAATCATGAAGCAAATGTGATAGGTGATGTGTTACAAGATTCTTTGATTCTTTCTTTCGAAAATGTTACTGATTCTTGGGTTGTAGATTCAGGGGTTTCATTCCATGCCACACCTGATAAGAAATATTTTCATGACTATGTTCAAGGAGATTTTGGACAAGTTCATCTGGGTGATGATAAACCCTATAAAATTGTTGGAATGGGTAAGGTTCTTGTAAAACAGAAGAATGGAAACCAATGGCTACTAAAGGAGGTAAGGCATGTTCCAGATCTAAAGAAAAATCTGATTTCAACAGGGCAGTTAGGCAGTGAAGGTTGTGTTACAACTTTCACGGATAAAACTTGGAAGGTCACCAAAGGAGCCCTGGTAATAGCAAAAGGCGAAAAGGTTGGTACATTGTATTTATGCAATGGTATTTCTAACTCTGTTAATGCTTTAACTTCCAAAGGAGCAGATGCAACATTATGGCATCATAAGCTCAGACATATGAGTGAGAAGGGGATGAAGATTCTTCACTCAAGAAATTTTTTGCCAGGTTTGAAGAATGTTGATTTGGATTTCTGTGAGAATTGCATTTATGGAAAACAAAAGAGAGTCAAATTTCTCAGAGTTGGGAAAGAAAAGAAGAGTGAAAAATTGGAGCTTGTGCATACAGATGTATGGGGACCTGCTCAGGTATCATCTCTCGGTGGCTCTCGCTATTATGTTATGTTTATTGATGATGCAACTAGAAAAAATTGGATTTATTGTATTCAAAATAAATATGATGTATTTGATACTTTCAAGAAATGGAAAGCTTTGGTTGAGATTGAGACAGGAAATAAGTTAAAGTGTCTCAGATCAGACAATGGAGGTGAATATTGCAGCAAAGAGTTTGATAGGTACTATTCAAAGCATGGAATTCGTAGAGAGAAGACAGTTCCAAGAACACCACAAGAAAATGGTGTGTCAGAAAGGATGAACAAAACAATCATGGAGCGTGCAAGGTGCATGAGATTGCATGCAGGATTGCCTTTACAATTTTGGGCAGATGCTGTAGATACTATTGTTTATCTAATAAACAGAGGGCCTTCAAGTTCCTTGGATGGTGGTATTCCAGATGAAGCATGGACAGGTAAAAATGTAAACTACTCTTTTTTAAAGCCATTTGGTTGTGAGGCCTTTGTCCATATTAATAAAGAAAATAGAACAAAGCTTGAGGCAAAATCAAAGAAATGTACCTTTATTGGATATGGTGCTAATGATTTTGGTTATCGCTTGTATGATTATGAAAATCACAAAATCATTAGGAGCAGAGATGTAATATTCAATGAAAAGGTCTTGTATAAGAATCAGTTGCAGGAAAAGGAAAAGGAAAAAGAAAGCAAGGAATACGTGATTCTCGATGAGATAATTGAAAAGGTAAAGGTGCCTAAAAATGATAATAATCAACAACAACATCAACAAAAACCACCACAACAGCAACAGGCACCTCAAACACCTGAAAGTGGTGTTAGAAGATCTACCAGGATAAGTAGACCCCCTGAACGATACTCTCCTTTATTATATTATTTATTGCTGACTGATTCTAGTGAACCTGAATGTTATGAAGAAGCAATGTAGGTTGAAAGCAGGAAGAAGTGGGAGCTAGCCATGGAAGAAGAGATGGACTCCTTAATGCATAACCAAACTTGGGACTTATTCAGGTTGCCTGCAGGTAAAACTACATTGTAGAATAAATGGGTTTACAGGCTGAAGGAAGAAGATGGAGGAAAACAGAGGTACAAAGCTAGACTTGTGGTGAAGGGGTTTGCACAGAAGAAAGGTATTGATTTTGATGAAATATTTTCTCCTGTTGTTAAGATGACTTCAATCATAACTATCTTAAGTCTTGTAGTAGCGGAAGATTTACATCTTGAATAGTTAGATGTAAAGACAACATTTCTCCATGGAGATTTGGAGGAAGAGATATACATGCAACAACCAAAAGGATATGAGGTCAAAGGGAAATAAAAATTGGTGTGCAGGTTAAAGAAGAGCTTGTATGGCTTAAAACAGGCTCCAAGGCAGTGGTATCTAAAATTTGACAAGTTTATGTTTGAACAAGGTTATACTAGATGTCACTCTGATCATTGTGTTTATCTAAAAAGGCAAAATGATGGCAGCTATATTATATTGTTATTGTATGTAGATGACATGCTTGTTGCGGGATCTAACATGCAGGAAATAAATGTGCTCAAAAGAAAATTGGAAAATTCATTTGCAATGAAGGATTTGGGAGCTGCAAAACAAATCCTTGGTATGAGGATAACTAGAGACAAGAAAAATCGCAAATTAACACTATCTCGGAATGAGTACATAGAAAAGGTGTTGAAAAGATTTAATATGCAGAATGCAAAACCAGTTAGTACACCTTTTGCTAGCCATTTCAAACTTAGTAAGGAGATGTGCCCAAATACCCAAGAAGACATGGATTATATGTCTAAAGTTCCATATGCATCAACAGTTGGAAGCTTAATGTATGCAATGGTCTGCACAAGGCCTGATATTGCACATGCAGTGGGAGTTGTAAGCAGGTACATGAATAATCTAGGAAAATAACATTGGATGGTAGTAAAATGGATTCTCAAATATTTGAGAGGTACCACAAATCAAGCATTATGCTTTGGTGGTTCAAACATTGCTCTACAGGGATATGTTGATGCAGATATGGCAGGTGACAGAGATAACAGGAGGAGCACTATAGGATATGTATTTACTATAGGTGGAACAACTGTCAGTTGGGTTTCAAAAATCCAAAGTGTTGTTGCACTTTCAACAACAGAAGCAGAGTATGTTGCTGCTACAGAGGCTAGTAAAGAAATAATTTGGTTACAAAGGTTTATGGATGAATTAGGTAAGAAGCATGATATGGGCACGTTATACAGTGATAGCCAAAGTGCCATTCATCTTGCAAATAACTCAGCATTTCATTCCAGGACTAAACACATACATCTCAAGTACCATTTCATACGGTCAGTATTGGAAGATGGAGAGTTGAAGCTGGAAAAGATACACACTAGCCAGAATCCTACAGATATGTTAACAAAAGTTGTAACTAGGGAGAAACTGAAAATGTGCTCAGTTTCAATTGGTCTTCAAGGATGATGATGAAGATGAGGAACATCCAGGTCCAAAGAGGAGTCATTGTCCAGCAAATGAAGTAGCGGTGGATTTGCTACAATCAGTCTCCAAGTGGGAGATTGTTGGGTGTGGAGCCTAATTTTCTTCCTGATTCAGAGATCCTTGTTTTAGCTGGATGTATACCCTAGGAAAATTGTACACCCTTGCATGCGAGGGGGTGCGGGGGGGACTTGTCCCCCTCGCGGGTTCTGGGGGGGCCGACCCCCCCGGCTAGGGGGTTCGGGGACCAGCGGTCCCCCGACGGGGGTTTCGGGGGCAGCGCCCCCGAAGCCAAAATAGATGTAAAATTGCCTTGTAAAAGTATAATAATTTCTAGTCAATTTGGGCTGTTCATTAGGCAGATGATCTGACAGTAGAAGTTATGTTTAGTTTAGGGTTTTTCGCCCTAAAAGGCAACCCCTCGCTTTTATGAGGGTATTGTATTGCGGCTGCGCATGTGGTGTGTATTCTCTGAGCGGGAAATAGATAGGGAGACTGTGAGAGAGAACAGAGGATATTACAACAGATCTGCTATAGGTTTTGTCTCTTCATTTTGTTGGATAATAGAAAGGAAGGACTGGCTGTTCGGGGTGGACGTAGCCCAAACTGGGTGAACCACGTATATCTGTGTCAATCTGGTTTTATGTGTTTTGTGTGCTTGTATTTTCCGCATATTTTATGTGTTGCATTGCTCTGTAATATTTAATTTTTTAACATTCATGGTTTTGATATGATCTATTTTGTTGCATTTTTTTTTTGACAAAGTCAGTTGTTGATTATATTGAAAAAAAAGAAGGGAGTAGGAGCTCCATTACATCTGATTTGCAGAAAGAGATACAAAGGAGGGGTATCATGCCAAAAACCCAACCTCCTAGATAATGTCTACTGCTACTATATTTAATACTTGAATGTTTATAGATCCTGACAAACTGGAGCAACATAACAGTGAATTTAAAATACATAAGACATAATAGAGAATTTTTCCATGAACTTGCAAGAGAAATGAATAAGAAATAGCTCCTTTGGTTTTGCTTCCCATTGGAGTTTTCTCCTTTGACTACATTTTTGGAGCTTGAACTTGGTGTTGCTATTTTTTCCATCATGTAGCAAAGGCTTTCCAAGGCTTCTTCAATATGAGCGCAGTGGTTGCTGACTATTCTCAAATGTATTGTAAGGGATTGATCTTGATAATGGAGGAAATTTATGTCTAAGATATGCTTCTCCTATGAGATCTTGAGTTGTGCCCTTATTCTCTCCAGTTCTTCTTGCATGTCGGAGCAAAGAAGACAATCCTCACTTTTCATGTTGGCTGGAGGGAGAGAAGACTGCAAGATACCTACAACAGAAGTAGCGATGGGAGGGAAGGATATGAGGAAGGTCAGAAGAGAAGCAGTGCATAAAATATCAGCACTGAGATCCTGCAGATGCTAGAAAGGCCCAGGAAAGTCGCTACAAGAATATAAAAACACTATGCTAATGAGAGACATAGGAGCGTCGATAATGAAGGGGAGAGAGTGCAGAGAAGGGTTGACTCGTAAGGAGGAGCACCAAGACACTACGCTGAATAAATAACAAGAGAGGGCGACTGATATAGAGGGATGGGGATAGGGATTAATAAAGGTGGGGAAGGAGGGGTGCGTGCGAGGGGGAGAGGGGATTAGGAGAGGAGTGGGAGACAGGGTCACGAGATAGGAGAGGGGGAAGGGACGAACATGACAGGGAATCGGGAATAAAATCGAGAAGGCACAAAAAATGGAGTAGACCATCATGACATGGGTGAAAAAGGGAAATATTAAGGGATCATAGGGATAAATTGATAGATACCTTGAGAGAAGAGAAAACTAGAGGCTTTGGAATAGGCTAAGCTGGCTAGAGAATCAACTTTTTTATTATTGACTCTAAGAATGTGATAGAAGGCTATATCCCCAATGTTCTAAGCTAGAATTCAGTTTCGGGTTATGAGTTTATTAAGTGTAATGTTGGGAGTCATTGAGGCATTCAACATCATTCAGATAACTATAGAGGAATCTTTGAACACCAAATTTTTTTTATTTTGAGCTTCTTGATTAATTGGGGACCTTGCATCAAGGAATATGCTTCCACCTTGTTGTTTGACATCAGGCCCAAGCACCATTCGAAAGAATCAATATGATCGCCATGTTCATCCATAATGAGGCCACCCATTCCAGCTACCCCAAGATTTGACATTGATGCACCATCAAAGAAGAGCTTGGGCTGGTGGATATGATTGATCCATTCAAAGAATTCATTCTCTTTGAGTCTTACCTTCCATTTCTCTTTATGGTTGGGTTACCTTGCAGAAGGCCTTTGATATCTAGGGAGGTGGTCGAGCACACATATGAAAATTTGTCTTTCCTCAACTTACAAATCATTTACATTGAAATAGATGTTTTTCTTAGCAAGGATGGTCTCAACAGTTAGACTCCAAGTATTACTTTGCATCTTTCTCACACAAGGTTTTTGATCATGAAATATGACTTTGTTTCTCCTAAGCCATATATTCCAAAGGAAGACATAAGGCAGAGTACCCCAAATTATTTTGACTAGGCTTTTTTTCTTTTTTGCGTAGGGATATTTCTTTTTCCACAAATCTATGGAATCTAAAATAGAGAAATTTTCTTCGATCTCCATAATAAGAGGGGAAGTGAGGAATTTCTAACAGTTTTGAGCAAAGGAACAAGCAACAAAAAGGAGTTGTAAAGATTCCTCAGCAACATTACAAAGGGGAAATCTAGAGGCCCCCTGGATGCCTTTCTTTTTCAAATTATCAGTCCTCGGGATCTTCCCCTTTGCTAAGGCCCAAATGAAAATTTTTATTTTGGGGAGTGCTTCTAATTTCCATACCTGCTTCCAGACATCCCACGGTGGAGAGAAGGAGAAATCACCACGAAGGATCTCATATCCCACTTTGATGGAGTAAGGAGACCCAGTCGGATCCCATTTGAAACTATATTCTTCTCCCATTTCCAAAGGGGTAATCTCCATTGAGCATACTCATGAGATTTAAGATGTCGTTATGGAGACAAGGAGGGGGGTTTGGGAGCAGCCAACCATCCTAAAGATGATTGGTTCTTTCCAACGAGAAATTTAATTTAATGTGTTGATGCCAAGCCCCCGGAGGTGGGGTTGGATGTGTAGGAAACTCAAGTCATTTGTGAGGGGAGGCTCACCCATGATCTTATCATTCCATATGTAAATGCTAAGGCCCCCATGGCGAAATTTGGAGATGTGATCACAGAGGAAGGCTACAGCTTTCTTACAGAGGGACCAAATGTAAGAGCATGGTCTGTTGGGAATAGATTAATCCAGTAAGCGTTGTCTTGAGGCAGAGAGATATTTCCACTCTAGGACTTGTTTCCACCATGAAAATTGACCTATAATTAGCCTCCAAACTATTTTACATCCAAAGGCTAGATTCATTAATTGAGGAATGTGAATGGAAAGGCCTCCATTCTCATGCATGTTAGTAACATGTCTCCATTTTACCAGATTGAACTTCCTTTTGCCTAGCGTGCCTCCTTGCCCTAAAAAATCCCCGAGGATTAGCTACATTTTGTTGTGAATATTAACTGGCGCTTGCAACAGGGAGAAGTGGTATAGAGGTAATGCTGAAAGATCGTCTTTTATTAGGACTAAGTACCCAGCCATACTGAACCAAGTGGCTCCCCATTGAAGAATTTTCCTCTTCATCTTGTCAAGGGTGATGTTCCACACCTCATTACTCAGAGGTCCATAGCTTACTGGCATCCCAAGATAGTTGAATTATTTCCAGTTCCATTTATATTAGACCCCAAAAATTTAAGGAATGCTATGAATGGTGTTCTGAGTTGCATTCCAACCATAAATACAACTTTCAAGGGAATTGATTTTTCCTCCGGAATATTGCATAAATCTGTCGAGAAGGCTTTTAAATCTTTTGGAAACTATGCAAAAAGCTCCTCCCATCAATAAGGTATCATCAAAAAATTGTGAATGATTCATGTTCTTGGTCCCATTGCAAATTTTTATGCCTGTAATTAATCTCGTTATGCGATTGAAATCCAGAGCTCTGCTGAAGGGTTCAACCATGAGGATGAAGAGGAAAGGGGAAAGAGGGCATCCTTGCCTAAGGCCTATAGAGTCTAGAATATTGGAGAATAGAGGGCATCCTTGCACAATACATTATGTGCAATGCATATTAATTTTCCACATTTTTTTTTTTTATAATATTAATTTCATTACATAGATATTTACTTCTTTCTTTTCCACAATTTTAAGTTCTTTCTTTTTCTGGTTTTCAATTTAATATTTTTTACATTTTTGAGATGCAGTAATAACTATTTATTTTTATTATTAAAAATAATTTGTATATAATTTTCAATTTCAAATTATAATTTCTATTATTTAAATTTATAATTTTAAAATATATAAATTATTTTAAAAAATAAAAATAAATAGGTATTCCAATTATCCTATAGGTTGATATCTTTAAACATAATTATTTTAGAATTTACTTTTAAAATTTTATTTTAATTACCAATAATTAGTGGGAGGTAGATATTTATCCTTAATACAATATTTTTTAATATTCTTAATAATATACACAAATCAAAGGTTTATATTTATCTCCAATATGGTAATGTCTTTTTTTATCTTTTTAATTAAATTCATTTATTTAAAACATGTGATGTTGTCCAACTATTAAATGAAGAAATTTTGTCTCTACAAATTTCTTAGTTCAATCCCAAACAAAACCATGTATAAGACCATATACATTTAATAACTACTTATCAAAATACAAATTAAAACTCAGTCATAAAGATGTGGTCCAACTATTAAATGAAGAAGTTAAGTCTCCACAAATTTTTTAATCCAATCCCAAACAAAACCATGTATAAGACCATATATACTAGAGAACTACTCTTTAACAATTTTTTTTTTTTTTTTTTATAAGTTTGGTAGAATATTGATTTGAGAAAGAGAAAAGAGAATTGAATTTGTGATGAGTGTCATAACAGCTGGCCTCAATAACATGCTTCATTACTGTTTAACCAAGACCCCACCCACCCTTATCAAAATTTCTTCGGAAAAAACAAAAAAAAAATGAAAACGATTCTAAAAAGATTGCCATTAATCGCACCAATGGAAACCTCGTCCACATTGAAGACAAAATCCGCAGTGAGCAACGTATTGGCAGTCTGGTGGAAGTTTATCGCCTCCCGGGACACCCTCTGTCATTCCATTCATTGAATCCAAATAAACATCTTAGTTTAAGAATATGTAAAAATCTAAAAATAAAAGTCGCTTTGAATTTTATAGAATGCCAATAAAAGACAAGTCAATTGACGAGGAGGTAGTTAAAAATGGTTGAAATTTGGGTAGAAAAAAATTTCAAAGAATTTAGCAGTAGCAGTGTTTAATTCATGTTTTTGATGGTGGAAATAGATTCAGCACCATCAAAAACTTCTGCTCCACCTAAAATCTTGAAATTTGACAGCTATATCTTGGATTTGATTCATGTTTTTTTATGATGGAAATAGATTCAACACCATCAAAAACCTCCGCCCCACCTAAAATCTTGAAATTTGACAGCTATACCTTGGATTTTATTCATGTTTTTTATGGTGGAAATAGATTCAACACCATCAAAAACCTCTGCCGCACCTAATCTTGAAATTTGACAACTATACCCTAGACTTAACAAAAATTCCTGCAAGATTTTATTAAAATATTGCCAAAATTTGACAGCTATACTCTAGATTTACAAAAATTCCTGCAAAATTTTATTAAAATATTGTCAAAATTTCTATAATTTTCAGAGAAAAAAAATTCACCCTATACTTTTGCCTGCCTTTATTGCTGTGCAGCCTTTGAGTCTTTATAGAATGCCAATAAATCTTTCCTGCAGCACTTGTTCTTCGATCAGTGCTGTCTGTGCTGTTTTTGGGTGGTTTATCGTTTATATTTTAAAAAATAATTTTTGGTTTGGAGTATCCCAGACGGCCACCTAGGAAATCACAGTTTTGTGTTAAAAAGTCCAACTTTACTTGATCGAAATAGCCGTGGGATTTGTTTTATGTGTGAATGGACTTATATTTTTTTCAATTCTAAAATTCGTCACAATGTTGCATACAGAGTAATTTTCACTTTATTTATTTTTTTGAACTTTCTTTATAAAAGCAAGCAGAAAAGTTTTTAATTAAGAAAATCACAGAGAGACAACTCACTGATAATATACATTAATAAAAAAATATTGTTTTTTTATAATTTAAAAGTATTATATAAATTTTTAGTGCAGTGCGTTGAGATCAGTTTTTTTAATCATAAGAAATTGATAATATTTATTATAATTTAGTGGAGAAATAAGAATAAAGATAATATTAATAATTGTTATATTGATAAGTATATTTATTTTGAAATAGACTTATTTCAATTATCTAATTGTTAGGTGGTATATTTTAGAATATTTTTTTAGTCATATACACAAATCAAAAGCTGAAATTTATTTTCAAAGTAGTCATCTCTCTTTTTGTCCTTTTAATTAAATTTATCAATTAAAAATAATGTTATATGAAAAAGTGTCTACATGGTTTTGGATAGACCGTGCTCTGTAAGACATTCCTTGATGTGAATTCACTGGTTCAATTTCTTGTCCCTATTGGGGTGATATATTGGCCATGATAAGATGTAGTCCTACCAAACTTACAAAAAAATGTCATATGAACAAATATCACATGAAATGAGTTTATTTATTATTTTTGGGGCATGAAGTATTGATAAACCATGGTACCGGTCCATGGTTTCATAACACAACTTATTTATAGATTAAGAATATCGATGATAAAATAATGGTGAATCTCCATGGTTAAGAATTTTGTTACATGTTTTTGGGTACAGAGGCTCTATCCCTTAGTATGTATGAGATGATATAATGTTTAACATTTGACTATATATATATAAAGTTCTAAGAGGGATCAAATCTCTTGAAACACCAATATCTTTTACAGTGAAAAGAGATTTAATCCTTCACCACACTTGGTAGATCCGGAGTTAAGATGGATCTAGGTTGGTTTTAAAATGTGTATATGTTTAACTTATATATTAATTGTTTTTATCATTAATAATAATAATGATTGTTATGTTTAGGATGGATAGAGGCCTGCAACCATTGCGACAGCTAGGGTTTTTTACTAGTCGATGATTTTATGCTTAGCTTGCATGAATATTTTAAAAATCTCTTTTGCAATGGAAATTTCCAGTGATTCAACGAAAATGATAGTTTCTTTGCAGGTATGGTTTCCGATCTAGCAAACTCTTCTTTAGTTCCATACAGTTCCATGTTGAAATTTGGTTCTAGTCTTCTCGTGGTTCAAGAAACCCTTCCCTCAATGTTCAGTGGATGATAAAGCTATCAATTGTGAAAAACAAAATCAAAAAAAGTTTTGGTTTGTAGGTTTAATGGATTTTGGCCATAGCTAGTTGATATGCACAAATGGGTCTCTAAGACATGGAAGCCCCTTTTGAAGAATGAATTAAATATTTACCCTTTGTCTTGAGGTTTTTTGTTGTGATTTTTGATAATATAGAGGACAAAAAGGCCATTTGTGAATTCGAACCATGGTTTTGGGCTAGTGTCAGTCTCTTCATGTAGCCTTGGACTCCCATTTTTTATTGAGTAACGGTATCAATCTCTATGGATCCAGTTTATGTAAGGCTTCCAAACCTCTCCTTGCAATTTTGGAATCTTCCATTGTTTTCCTCTTTAGGGAATATGTTGGGAAAGTTCTATTACTATTTTCTTGAAACTGAAAAAAAATTCAAGACTACTTATGCCCAATATGTCTGGAGATGGACTTCTACAAGGGTTTTCCTGGAGAAATTAATTAGACAACTGCAAACTATCTTGGGTCCAAATGCTTGACTATGAGAACATTTATTTCTAGTGTAGAGCATGTTATGAAATGGGGCGTGTAATTAAAAATTGCCCCAAGCATTTACAGAACAACAAAGACCGAAAAAAATATCGAAATACAAAATGGTGGGAAGGAGCTCAGGGTATTCACTATATAGTCTTTAAAGAGGAAGTGTTTTAGGATAAGAAAGAACCAAAAGACAAGGAGGAAGCAGATATGACCAAAGAAATTTCATCAGTGACAACATATTTTAAGAAGGAAATAATGAATTCCAATGAGGATCCTCCAGACACAGTAAAAGTAGAAAACCCTCGTGGAAAACGAATCCTCTCCTGAATCCACAAGGATTCTTACTAGAAAATCATATTCTTAGGAAGATGAGGCAGACGAGGAAGAATCCAATTTCACTTGTTGAAGAATGATACACCAGAAATAGAAGAAAACATAAGTTGGACTCAAGTTGGGAACAAAGGAAAAGCCATTTCGCCAAGGAAAACAAGAAGTTAGACTAAATAAAAACACAAGTAGTGAATAATGGTATGTAAATGAATCTAGATATTAGGGGTTTTTTGGAGAATTTTTAGTTGGAAAGGGTTTGAAATTTTTGTGTCATGGGGAACTTGTTTGAGGGTTTGGATTGAGCCCCAGTGCTCAATTTCAAACCTCCAAGGATAATTGGAATATGTAAATTTTTTGGCCTAGTAACCATATTTTCTTATTAATACAAACTCCTACATGTTTCTTAAAAAAAATAATAATAGTAATAGTTATATCAAATTGTTACACAGCAATTTGTCACCGTCCATGCAATCCCCATCCCACACATTGGAGGGCTTATTCCGTGACCTGTGAGCAGTGACATGACCTGAAACCACTTTCATGGCATTCCCCTAAACAAGGACATTCATTTCCCTGAAGACAATTCCTTGTGAAAAACCCTAAAAATAGCCTTTTTGTCCTTGGCGCGACTAGACAGTTCAGCCCTCGCGCCGATGGGGGAAATCCTCCAAAGAGGGCGCACCAGCTGGCGCACTGTCACAGTGTTATACCCGTGCCAGGCTTATTAAGGAGTGTTTTTAAAAATAAATGGCGGAAGATTGACTCCAACCAATTCCTGAACTGGTCTCTAAATTGAGTTGGGAGGTTTGGCTCCAGATCTCCTTGTAGAGGAAGTGGTTTTCCACCTCTCATGGAAGCTTCCTTGGGGATAGGGCCAATCCCATGATTATAGGGATCCCAACTCCCCTTCCACCATCTATATAAGCTTGCCATTTTCCTTTGCAAGCTAGTCTCCAAGAGCCTTCATAGCCTAAGGAATGCTGCAAGAGCCTTGATAGTCCTCATAGAGCCAAATCAGTAGCAAGGAGATTATTGTCAAGACAACCGAAGAAAGAGGCTTGTCCCATTCCCAACGAGCTTTACCGAGACATATTCTGCTGTCGACCCACCGAAGGAAGATCCAGCATAAGAGCTAGGTTGTATCTTTCTTCGTATTGATTAATGATAAGCGAATTTGGTTATGGTTCCACTTGTATTGTTCATTGTGATCATGAGTTGTGTCTTCTCTGACTGATACATAATTGCATATATTGGGTTTTACGCTTGTGTGTTCGTCGTGTTTCTTGTATGTGCAGGTGTTCGATCACGACAAGTGGGAGAATTGTGATCTGTCGGAGCAAGGAAACGGGAGTGCTACCTTCTCTACGAACAACAACGTTGGACTTAAGGTAGGCCTTCTTCGCA
The DNA here is from genome assembly GCA_034641835.2 of Pinus albicaulis. Classification (NCBI taxonomy): domain Eukaryota; kingdom Viridiplantae; phylum Streptophyta; class Pinopsida; order Pinales; family Pinaceae; genus Pinus; species Pinus albicaulis. Next base: position 146,217 of record JAXQQM020059713.1, on the reverse strand, counting down.
ATTTGGTCTATTGCAATTAGGAACTTGCGCCTTAGCGTGATACGATTGTTGCTAGACCCGATCTGGGCTAGTAGGGATCGCCTCTGTCCGCAGAGGGGATTTACCTCTGCAAAAAATTGGCGACTCCATTGGGAAGACATTGATTTGGAGTATTGTCTTGTCATTTCGGTCGATTCTTGACTTTGCTTGCTTGATCAGCTCTTTTGGCTGGCTCCTTTCATGTGTTTGGCTTTTGTTTAGCTTTACCATCACTAGTCTGTTTCTTGGATTGCTCTTTTTTTTTAATTTTTGCTTAGTAAACTCGACTGGAACGCTTATTAGCCTGACAGTCGCGCCAATTGGCACATGTTGCCAGTGTATTACCCGTGCCAATCCTGTTCTGGCGCTAGATTCAGCTTGACAGTCGTGCCAATTCTGTAAGGTGCTAGGGTTTGCTCTATTTTGAGCTTTCTGAGCTTGATCTGTGATTTTGGTTTCATTTTTACGACTGCCTGAGTGTTCTGGAGCCTTGTTTGACTGACTGTGGCCTTCATCCTTTGGTTGTTTTCCCTCTTCTATCAATTTTTCATTCTAGCCCTAGGACATCTAGGTGCTGTAGTGTGTCGAGTCTCCCGTGGGAGTTTTTGGTTTCTATCTGTTCAGTCAACTTTGTGATTGCTGCTCTGCATTCGTTTGGTGGCTGTCTATTGTTTTGTTGCGTTGTTTGAGTGATTGGTTTCTTCCTCATTCGAATTTCGCCTTGTCTCGTTTTGGGCCTAGATTACATGGTTCATTTGAGTCTTTGGGATTTTCTTGGTTTTGAGGGATTGTTTTGTCAATTTGAGGTCTGATTGTGTGTTTGCATTGAGTGAAATTTGCTTGCTTTTACTCCTTTGCTATCGCTTCTCAAATTGTTCATTTCACTAGTTTTCATTTGTTTAGTGCACTTTGCTCTCAAACACTGAAAATACAAAAAATCTCTTTTGCTTTTGATTAGTTAATGAAAATTGAAGCTTTTCTGTGTTATTAGTGATTTATAACTCTGAAAGAAAAGGATTTTTAGTTTCCATTAGCTGCATTAGAGACATCACTGGTTGTTGTTTGGTCATTTTTTTATTGTTTGAAAAGCTCTTAACTCTCTCGTAATTAGCTTTCATCGAATGAAATGATATACTGTGGCATGTAGTGTGCATTTAGGAGGTTTTGAGACATAACAATCACTAGGGCCTGAAAATTGAAACATAATTGAAGATTAACATTAAAATTTATTCAATTTACACTAAGGCAGCATTGAAACATTAACAAAAAATTTAGAGGTCTAGGCTAGAGACGTGTTCCGACGTTTTTAAACCTAGTAGCTGTCGTTCGCCTCTCGGCTTTAGACAACACTAGTACGGACTTGTGCTCCCCATACCGTCGCGTATATAAAGGGAGACCCCACTAGGTTTCTATCCTTTATCCATAGGAAGCCGAGTCTGCCGCCCTATACCCGTGATACACCGGACATAGCATTCGGGGAGATTGCCTGCACGTACGTTAAGTCCTTGGTTGATTTCTCCTTCATTTTGAAACCAAGGTGTATATTGCAGTTCACGGTTATTTGGTACACCCTTTGCCTAGAATTCCTGAGCAGTCATTTTGATCTTATCTGACTCCTTAAATTTGAAAAGATCACCAAGCGCTTGTCCTTTCACGCTTGCTTCAAAACTGAAAGAGATAGAGTCATCTTTCATCTGTTTCTCGACTCTTAAAACATGAAACTGTGAACTTTCTAAGCTTCAATGTGGTAAAATAAATCACCTGCGATCACACGCCCTTTTAGATTTTTCTTGTTGGCCGTTTGATTGTGTGCCTGGATTTTTTAGCCCGTGTGTTTGTTTGATCTTTTTCTCTTGTCGTTATTGCCACAGTGGCAGAACCCTCAGTTTCATCTACTGGTAGTCCATATACAGATGATTCATCAGAGGCCTCTCAGTCCTCTGCTAAACCTCAGCAGCCTATCATTTCCGAGTTTCCCGATCGGGGACTAGTTCTATCTGAGCTTCCCTTTGGAGGATCAGTTGAGTTCAATTGGCCCTTATCCGACACTTGGTTTGGATTTGGAGTAGGGGAACATTTTGTTCCTCTTACATCAGGTTCGCCTTTTCTAGCTGCTGTTATTCCTCCTAGTCCTCGTCGTTTGTTATGAGATCTTGCAGCAGGTTCAGATATGGGTGCATCCAGCCATTCTCCTAGTGAGGAAATCCCCATGTCTGGTGAAGATTACTAGTTTTTCCCATAAGAAAACCCCGATTTATCTATCATGTCTTCGCCCGGTCCCTCACTTCGAGCAAGATATAGATCTCTGAGTCAAATCATGACCGCCGTTGCCTTTATGGGGATATCAACTCCCTCTACGAGGCCGGTTATTTCATTGGGGATGTCTCCAAGGACACCCATCACATCATCTCCTCAGGTCACTTCAGTTTCTGTCAGGCCCACCGTCTGTGTGGCCGCATCTACACCCGCTGTTACCACTCAGTCCGTAAGGACCACATCGCTTCCCGAAGACATCTATATAGCATATGATATGCCGGAGAACATTTCTCCTGAGGAGTATCGATTTTCCCTACAACAATCGAACCCCGAGGTCGGACAATCCTCTCAAGATCCTAACAGCCCATATTTTTCGCATTATGCACAGGATGGTACCCCTATTTACATTTTTCCATATCAATACGATGAGCAGGAAAACCCTTTACATTTATCCGCTCCAGAGGCTTATCTCCATGATCAAGGTTTTCCATCTAACCATGCTGGCCAACCCTACAACCCACAAGGGCAAACCTTCCAGGGCCAACCTTCGGGACAACCTGGTTATCCTTACGACCTGCAAGGACAACCCTTACAAGGCTATCCTTTGGGCCAGTAGGGGTTGTTATACGGTCCAAAAGGACAGTCCTAGAACCCTTAGGGTCAACCTATCCAACCTCACCCTGTGGTCCAACCAAGGCAACCTCAAGGACCCACGGGTCAATCGGGGTACCAACCGAGGCCATTGTACAGTCCCGGGGGGCAAGTCCAACCTTCACAACCTATGCAACCTTAGTATCCTATTAGTCCAAATGTTGCACATCAGCCAGGATCATCTTATGGTCCTGTTGTAGGTAAAACTGGTTACTAGCCACAACTTGGCCCCGTTCCACCACCTGGCCAACTGGCCCATCCGGCTCAGCCTAGTGTCCCACATCAGCCAGGTCAACCTGCACAACCAGCGCAACTTGTTTACCTGGGTCAACTTGCTCAACCAGGGCAGCCCATCTAGCCAGGTTAGCCTATCCAGCCAGGTCAGCCTATCCAACCAGGCTAGCCTGCACATCCTGTCAACCCTGCTCAACAACCGATTTACTCGATGCCACAACCGGTGCACCTAATTATCAGGCTCAACAGGGTCCCACCTATAAGCAGCTCGCTCAACCCCAAGGCAATTACTATTCTCAAGGTCAATCTTGACCAACTTATAACCCGCCCCAAGGTTCCCATTATTACACTCAACAACCCGGCTACACCTATAATCAGCAGCCAAATCCACAGACTGCTCAAATGGGGCTGACATATAATCAAGGTCCATACTTCGGTTATCAACCCCCGTACACTGGTTACCAGTATCCATATCAGACTGGTTATACGCCCTATACCCCTATGGTCAGAATCCTCTGGGATAGAACTCATGGAGGCAAGGTTATGCTCAACTAGCATGGAGTATAGGTACAGGTCGTTATCGAGGGCTTGGTATGCCTTTTAATCCGCAGTTGTCGTTCTTGGCTACCTTGGAGTTACCAGACGTTTCTAAATTAACCAATGATCCGATTCTTCACAATCCTTATTGGCCCCTGATTTCGACCAAGGTACCTGGCGACTGCCCTAAGTTTGAAGGTAAAGCTGGAGAGGACCCCCAAGCTCATGTAATGACCTACCATCTATGGTGTTCGTCTAATTCTTGGGTGGATGATTCAATTCGTTTACGTCTCTTCCAATGCACTCTTACCGGTGTTGCCGCTAACTGGTATATAGAGTTACCCCGTGGCATCTTTCAAGACTTCAATATGTTAGCAATGGCTTTTCTGACTCACTTTCAATTACCAGTTCACTATGAAGCTAGGACACATCTCCTGACTTCTTTAAAGCAAGATAAAGCCACCCACATATCCGATCATATTCATGAGTGGCGACATCGTCGTAGACTGATCAATTTTGATATACCTGATCAGCTACTAACTCATTGGTTCACCACCTCCTTCGTTAACAAAATCACTCAAGATATTGCTATGGGGGCATGTGTGACAGAAGAACAAGCCATCGTGCGTGCCCAGTACCTGGATGTGGTGTACTCTCAGTCTGGCACGCTTTATGATATTTTGACTAATGCTCCACGACCGGGAACCTCTAAAGCACCACCTACCCCAGCGGTGGATGGTGTTATTGGTTTTGTTTCTCAAAATTATCGAAAATCCTCGAATGGTAAGCAGAAGTCCAATTATTCCAATAATTCTGCTCTTCCCGCTCCTCTAGATTCTGGGAAAACTGTGGAAGTCAATGCCATTCAGGCTAATCCTACGGAAAAGGCCTTCAAAGGAGAGAAGAAGGGCAAAGGAAAATCCAAACCCGAAGCCCCTAAACCAGAGTCTTCTAAACCTCGTATTGATGACGGTTCTCAACGTAAACCGAAGTACCCCTGCCTTATTTGTGAAGGAGATCATTATACCAAGGATTGTCCCCGACGATCTGAAATTAGGCAAATTCTCAAAGGCTCCAAAGGGACTTCGACAGTTCTCAAAGAACCGTTCCCGTCTCAACAGACCTAGATGGCTGAACAGTCTTCACCATCTACACCATTTGGGTCCCAGGTCTTTATGATGAATGGTACTGCACCTATCTCAATTGCTACGTGTTCGAAGGATTATGCCGGATCACGCCAGGCAGCTGGGAAGGAAGTCGTGGATGGCCCACCTCCCCCCCTGTCTCTGGTCCTTTGGAAATTGAGAAGCCCAGCGCTGAACCCTTTGTGAGGCCACCTTCTAAAGGTGTTTTGCGAAGATCTTCCTACAACCCAAATGCCCGTGCCGCTCAGCACTACAGTATTGTTGAGGATTTGGCACAAGCGCCTTCTACTATGTCTGCATTGGAAGTCCTTCAAAGTTTCCCTTCGCAACGGAAAGCTCTATTGTTTGCGATTGGTGGAATCGATCCCACTGATTCTAATCTTCTCACCTTCGACCTAGAAAATTTTACCCCCTGTCTTCCGCATCAAATTGCTCTTCTGATACAAGTTGGGATCAATGGCCTCAACATCCACAGGGCCATTGTGGATGAAGGTGCTTCTACCTGTGTCATGTCATCTACCTGTTGGAAGGCCATTGGCTCTTCGGATCTTTCATCGTCTCCCAATGCCTTAGAGGCATTCGATGGTCAAGAATCAAAACCCCTGGGTGTTCTCGAGAGTTTTCCGATTACGTTACAAGGGAAGATAGTCAATGTAGAATTAGAAGTGGTTGAAGCCAATCTTAACTACAATCTTCTTCTCAGCCGCAGTTGGATTCACGCCATGTTATGCGTGCCGTCCACCCTCTTCTGACTTCTCAAATTCCCTCATGAGGGAAAAATCGTTACTATGGATCAGCTGTCTTTCTTCACCTCATCCTATGAGAACAACGTTCCTTATGTGGATCAGATCCCCAATCCCCCTGACAGTGTAGGACCCGGTCTCTTCAAGGACCCCGTCCTCATGGGTATTTTTCCTGCGCCACCACCACACACCGTTCAAGTTAATATGATCTCTAGGTCTGACGACCCATGGATCATCCCTTCACCTGAATAGGTGACTGATTTTGGAGAACCGATGCCCTTATCTCCAGTAGAGATTAATTACTGTGAAATTGCCGCCGCATTCGATCCTCCTCCTCCTCAACATGCTCCTTCGATCATGGCTTTAGATATCTATTCCCAATCCCCCTGGCTCGGAAAGGTCGACTCGGCTGATCCTCTTAAAGAGATCTTCCCATCTGATGAAGCCATTGTTGAAACAATGTCTCTTGAGGAGCTGCCTTGGAGCGATGGAAATTATCGTTCATCCTTCATGCCCAACCTGGGGGCAATGTCCGATTGTCTAGAGCGTGATCTATCTGTTCATCCCCCTCCTGAGCCTCCTCTGTTGAGCTCACCGGAGCATAGTTCGTTTTCTTGTGTCAAGCTCCTTAAAAAATGAAACAAGCTGGTCGGAGCATGGTTCATTTTCTTGTGTCAAGCTCCTTAAAAAATGAAACCAGGTGTCCAGAGCATGGTTCCTTTCCTATGTCAAGCTCCTTAAAAAATGAAACCAGGTTCCTGGAGCATAGTTCATTCTCTTGTGTCAAGATCCTTAAAAAATGAAACAAGCAGGTCGGAGCACAGTTCGTTTTCTTGTGTCAAGCTCCTTAAAAAATGAAACAAGGTCATTTGAGGATAGTTCTTTTAAAGTGCCAACCTTGTTAAAATAATGAAACACGTTCTTGTTCATGTTCTTGTTCAATTTGAGTCTTTGATTAGATCTCGTAAAATCCCAGTCGAGTCTTTCTTAGATCTCGTAACTTGAGCCTTCACTCCCTCCATCTGTTTACTCGGGTGCATGGACTGAAGCTTGGGGGGCATGTACCTCAAATTGAGTCACCATGCTGGGGGCATGCTTACTTTTTCAAGCATAGTTTGTTTCCGTTTCAAGCTTGTGTAAAAATGGAATCGGTTTCAAGCATAGTTTATCTTTGTTTCAAGCTTCTGTAAAAATGAAACCAACTTCAAGCAAAGTTTCTTGATTTCAAGCTTGTGTAAAAATGAAACCATTCCCATTTTACCTCTTGTGATTGCCATTTTATCAGTCTGTTTTTGCTAGATGAGCCTTGGTTTTCTCACTCCATCGTCACTATCTGCTTGGCCGATTATATGCCTTCACTTGGTTGTTTTACCCATTCCTGAGGAACCACTGCAATGAGTGGTCTTGTTAGCCAAACTCTCGACCTTTATTTGTTTAGAGTAGTTCCACCATTACTGAAACCAGTTGCTACCCTTTATGCCACTCGTTCCTCCAGGAGGAGTCAACTTTCAACTCTTTTCTGACTCTCTAAACATGAAAATATTGCCGAGTCGCTTGTCGTTTTGATCTCGTTAAAAGTGGTTGCGAAACGACATCTGCCCAGTATATGTTTACCCCTTTTTCGGGTTGGGATAGATTATTTACGAAAAAGGAATACCCTAGCCTATCGTGACGAGGAGGTTTTCTCAAACATAGTTTTCTACCTTTTTGGATCTAAGGAACTATTTACGAAAAGGGACCATCAGAGTTTACTTTTCCGCTATCTTTTCAAACTCTCTAAACATGAAAAGACACCGAGTTCTTCCTTTTTCAGACTTGTTAAACCCTCATGACATTGGATTCAGTCATAATGACGATATTCTAGTTTCTCCTTCCTAGGGCTCGTTAAATGTACTAGGATGGATTCGTCCGAAGGACGAGCTTATATGACAAGCATATGGTATCCTCTTCAAGCTTGTGTAAAAATAAAGAGGTACTCGCTAGAAATGGTGGGGGAAAAATGGAACCAGTATCATCGTCGTGTCGGCAGTATGTCGCTTTTGAACATGGCACTTATTTTCATTCGTGTCGGGTTGGGGACATCTCACCTCATTCTCTGTTTGCCTCCGTGGGTTTGGGTAATCCCTTTTGACCTCTCATCTACTCTTTGCCTCGTCATCATGACCTCTGATATTTTGATGTCAAATACTGCCAAATCCACTGTCGTGCTGCCAATATGTTCAAGAGAAGTTGAAATTTGCAAAGTTTCAACCCTCCTCTGATTCTCATCTGATCCTGATTCATAACATTATGTTCCTCTGTCTTGTGTTGATGATGTGGGAAACACTATGGCCCACCTTCGATCAAGGTCACTTCCTGTCGACTTCAACTTATTATCCGGGAAGCTGATCTAGAGACTCTCTTCTGGTACCTTGGAGCCTGCATGCTTCAATGGCAGGTTCTTCGCATTCGATGTGAGGTTTTCATCATTGGCCTCTGATCAAGTGATTCTATGGGTTTTTGACGTCAGCTCACTATTCACATTCCGTGGATTGTACCTATAGTACCTTGAGGACCATTGTCACTATTGGTGGTACCTCTCGCGTCTGTTAACAACTTTCATCATTGGCTGGTAATTAGGTGATGTTCTTGCATGTTTGACTTCATCTCACATATTCACATGCTCGAACTTGTACTCTGTTCAGGTCGAGATGGAGCGCAAGACCCTGGATTTTTATCTATTGGAATCCAGGCTGCGATTTTGTGGATTATTATGATTGGTTACATGACTCATTGATTGGATGGCTACAACCATACCTGAGTCTATTTATTGAGCCTTACTGGATGGCTGCGCCCATACCAAATATATCATGTATTTGAGATATCAGTTGTACTTCTCTACACAGGTTTTCCGATGATAGTGTTTTCATTTGGACACGTTCTCGTAAAGCATTTCACCCCTCTCTCTCTCTCTCGAGCCTCATGCTCTAGGGGGCATATGTTACACAAAAATTTGTCACCGTCCCTGCAATCCCCATCTCGCACATTGGAGGGCTTATTCTGTGACTTGTGAGCAATGACATGACCTGAAACCACTTTCATGGCATTCCCCTGAACAAGGACATTCATTTCCCTGAAGATAATTCCTTGTGAAAAACCCTAAAAATAGCCTTTTTGTCCTTGGCGTGACTAGACAGTTCAACCCTCGTGCCAATGGGGGAAATCCTCCAAAGAGGGCGTGCCAGCTGGCGCACTGTCATAGTGTTATACCCGTGCCAGGCTTATTAAGGAGTGTTTTTTAAAAATAAATGGCAAAAGATGGACTCCAACCAATTCCTGAACTGGTCTCTAAATTGAGTTGGGAGGTTTGGCTCCAGATCTCCTTGTAGAGGAAGTGGTTTTCCACCTCTCATGGAAGCTTCCTTGGGGATAGGGCCAATCCTATGATTATAGGGATCCCAACTCCCCTTCCACCATCTATATAAGCTTGCCATTTTCCTTTGCAAGCTAGTCTCCAAGAGCCTTCATAGCCTAAGGAATGCTACAAGAGCCTTGATAGTCCTCATAGAGCCAAATCAGTAGCAAGGAGATTATTGTCAAGACAATCGAAGAGAGAGGCTTGTCCCATTCCTGACGAGCTTTACCGAGACGTATTCCGCTGTCGACCCGCCGAAGGAAGATCCAACGTCAGAGCCAGGTTGTATCTTTCTTCGTATTGATTAATGATAAGCAACCTTGGTTATGGTTCCACTCGTATTGTTTCTTGTGATCATGAGTTGTGTCTTCTCTGATTGATACATAATTGCATATATTGGATTTTACGCTTGTGTGTTCGTCGTGTTTCTTGTATGTGCAGGTGTTCAATCGCGACAAGTGGGAGAACTGTGATCTGTCGGAGGAAGGAAATGAGAGTGCTACCTTCTCTACGAACAATAGTGTTGGACTTAAGGTAGGCCTTCTTCACGATTTGGTCTATTGCAATTAGGAACTTGCGCCTTAGCATGATACGATTGTTGCTAGACCCGATCTGGGCTAGTAGGGATCGCCTCTGTCTGCAGAGGGGATTTACCTGTACTGCACAAATAAAACTATTTAACTTAGTTAATTTTTATTTTTATTTTAACTTTAGAAACTTGAGATGTATGATGAAGTGTTTTTATGCTTATTAAGGATTGTTTCCTATTTGATTTACTAGCTATTTAGTTCAGGTGAGAAAACTCCTCATTATTGAAAATAATAATATTACTTGTTATACTTTATAGTCGAGGTTGTAAGGTCAATAGTGGTGGTTTCAGGCACTTGACATTATTGTCTCATAGTACGAAACTCGTGGCATTACATGTATTTAAATTCATTAAATGGTTTGGGGATTCTCCATTATAATGTGCTAGAGTTGAGTAAGCAAAAGGATCACTTGGTTGGATTGGCTACATTTAAGCCAAAATATAGTAGATATATTATTAGGTTGGTTTTTTCCCAATTGGAGTTTTTCCAAAGTAAGCCACGATCAAATCCTTGAAAAATCCAGCATTATTATTCAAGTAAAGGCATGCCACCATGAGAGCATGGGCCTATAACTTGTTTATTAATGGTCATGGAAGATGGGCTCCTAACTAATCATAACAATTTCCAGATCGTATTCCAGGACCAATAATATAACCAAGAAAGGATCCAATCTCCCTTATTTTCATTGTTAAGACTACCACCAAAAAATCCATGTTCTCTTTATTAAAATTTGGCCTTAATTCCAAACATGAGATTGGATATTAGGCTTCGTTGCAATTTAACCACTTATCAAAAATAATTATTTTTCCTTAAAAATAAATAATAAATTTTTTTATAATTTAAAATTACAATTAAGCCTTCTATGAACCCCATTTATCTTTAAAAATCCTTATTAATCCATATATATTGAGTTTCTACATTTTTACTATTATATTGTTACTATATGCTAGAACCTTTGATTGTACCATCACATCGTAATTGTACAATTTCTCTCCCCCACACGCACACACACACTAAAGACGCGTAGTTTTAAGATCATAAAATATTGTATTGTACATTTTATTTAATGTAGAAGGAAGTTTTCCCCTCAATGTGAATTGTAATTATAGGTTTCTTATCATTTTTAATTCACAAGGTTCATAACATTTAGTATTGGAGCTATGATCCTATAGTTTCATTGCTTGAAACAAGTAATCTTGTCATTTTCGTCATAAATTTTTCTAGTATGAATCAAATGGTGAAAAAATTGAGAATTTTATGGAGAGATATCAACATCTAGATAAAATTTTATTTTTTTTATATACTTTTGGAGATAAATGTTGTGGAATTTAAGGTTTGTGATTTATCCTAAAATTTGTTTGATATGAAATTTCATACTTTTGGAGATATATGTTGTGGAATTTAAGGTTTGTGATTTATCCTGAAATTTGTGATATGAGTCATCTCAAAATTTTCATTATAATAATTTTCTTGAGATATTTTAGACTATGAAAATTAGAACAAATAGAGAATACATCCTAAGATACACCAATAAAATAAATTAGATTTTGGTCCAGAGATATACCCCATAGGAGCTAGGGCTTATGAATGGTACTGAATTCAATTTTTCAGGAGTGAAATTGGAAAATTTTCTATAATTCAATATATATAAAGCCTCAAACTATGTAATTTTAAAAATATAATAAAAATATATCAAGGTGTGTCTGATAAAAAAATCGTATTATGGTTCACTATAATTTCATAGATATACCATGTGGAAGTTAGGGTTTGTGAAAGGTCCTACAATTAATTTAAAAAGAGACATCATGGAATTTTTGATACAATCTTTTTCTTGAGAAACTTCTTTTTTTTTTCAAAGTAATGAGTACATTCCACTAGGCACAATTGGTAACTTCGTCAAAATGATTGCCACTATTCTACCTTGTAGAACCAATACTTCATAAATTCCACAAGAGCCAAAATGTCTATGGAGATTTTAACCCATACTACTTGGGACAAAAATCATGAACCATACCACTTTTATCTAAGTTCCTTCGACATTTTTCCTGAGACACTTCATATTGTGAATATTTTAGAGTTTTAAGGAGACATCACGAACTATCTCAAGAAAAAAATGTAAATCATATAATTTTCACGAATTGGACAATGACACATTGTACAAGTTTTCTCTTGTGAAGAGGAAAAAAAATAGCAATATTTGGGAAAATTACAATAAATTTCACTTGGCACATCCAACTTTCGTCAAACATGTGGAATTACAGAAAAAACATATCAAATAATTACATGGAAAATTTCACATTCAAAAGGGCTTAAATTTCACAGATATATCAAGAAAAAGCTAATCTATTCATATGTTCTCCAAATTAAGGTTTTAAATGTGTGTAACTTGCAAATGACAGGACCATTGACTAGAAGACCCAATTTTTAAGGTGATTTAAATTGCGATAAAGAGGAGTACTATTGTTATCTTCTCACATGGCTCCAAAAAAAGTCAATCCAAAATACTGCACCAATGAAACCTCATAAAGACTCATGAAGAAAATTAATACTTAGAATTTAGGTTCTCCTAATTAGAGAGGAAATTTAATGAATGGATGGTAACATGTTGAAAATGGAGGATTTATCAAGTTATTAAGAAAACATTGAAAGAAAAATGATGTATGAAAAGAAATATAAGTTAAATGAAAATAAGGAAGAAATGCAAAATTTCAAGGAATAAAGACAAAGATACATAAAATAATTACAAACCAGTCTATTAAAGGACCTCCCTAAAATTTATATGGAGATCCAAGGAAATCATGAAGATAAGGAGAATCATAGTGTTAATAGTTAATCATGTATGGCGAGCATCTTATCACAATTGGAGAGAAAAAATGTTAAATAATAGAAATATAATCATGACTTTTCAATATGATATCCTCATCATGAAGGCTTCAAGTCAACACCAAGGAATTACTACATTCTAAAGATCAATATGAGGAATTTTGGTGGTAACTATCATATAACATGGCTATTCCAAATGGAGCAATACTTTGATCTACACTAAATACAAAAATCCATAAAATAATTACAAACCATTCTATTAAAGGACCTCCCTGAAATGTATATGGAGATCCAAGGAAATCGTGACCATAAGAAGAAGCACGGTTTTGATACTCATTCACATATGGGGAGTATCTTATCACATATGGAGAGAAAAAATATTGAATCATAGAAAGTCTATAATCATGAATTTTCAATACAAAATACACATCATCAAGGCTTCAAGTCAACACCAAGGAATTAGTACATTATGAAGATCAATATGAGGAACTTTGATGGTAACTATCCTATACCAAGGATATTCCAAATGGAGTAATACTTTAATCTACACCAAGTGGAAGCTTTACAAAAAGTAAATATTGCATCAATGTTTTTAGAAAAAGATCAACATGTATGGGTTTCAATGGATTTGTGAAAGGAAAATTGTTTATGTGCTATCTTGGTCCATTTTCACATGGGATTTGATAGCATATTATAATATATTAATATCAATGCATTCTTTAGTCAATTGGTAAATCTTTGATAAAAAAGTCCAATTATAAAGAACATTGGTCAATTCCAAATGTTGAGTCTCAAGGAAAAGCACGTTTCAGAGGATAATATGTTAGACCTATGGGAAATTTAATGGAAATCATCCAAAATGATGTGAATTTATTTGAACCTAAATCCCTAGAGTATGCTTATAGTTTAATAAGGAAAATTGAAAGTAAAAATGTGGCTACTAAAAAATTGGTCACTAATAACTATAAAGAAAACCATGCTCCTCGTTCTAAACTGACAGGGTTGACACCTCAACAAATGAATAAAAATAGAGAAAAGGGACTATGTTTCAACTATAACATCAAGTACAATAAAGGGCATAAATTTGGTGAGAATAAATTATTCTACATGGAATGTGAAGATCAAGAAGATCAAGAAGTGGAATTGTGACAAGATCTATAGATAGAAGAGACTACTCCAACAATATCTTGTCTGGAATTCATTGATCTCAATATTCCACAAAACCTTAAGATAGAAGGATATATCAAAATTAAAAGGTAAAAATATTGATTGATCCATGTAGTACATATAACTTGATCAAGTACAAATTGGAAAATTTTCTCAATTGTTTGTATTTCTAGAACTATAATTTTAAGTAATGATTGCATAAAGGGGAGTTTTTATTGCATAGTCTCATGATTGAAATATAAATAAGTGGTGCTGATGTTTTATTTGGGTTCTAATTGTTACAATAATTGGGAACAGTTGCCCTTAATTTTCAAGGTCTTTTCATAAACATTTACTAAGAAGGAACATAAATTGAGATTAAAGGTATCCAAGGGAAACTCTATAAATTGATAAGCTTTGATAGCGTGAAAACATTTCTAAAAATGGGATACCATGGTGTAATTTCACAATTATGTTTAGTAGATGTTCAAACATCTATTTACTCTGCTTTAGTGGATCTCCTAAAAGTTATCAACAATCATCCCAAGGCATTTGGAGAGATTTCTAAGACTCTTCCACCTACTCAATGTCATTACCATGATATTAATTTTAAACATGGAGATACACCACCTAATATTAGGCCTTACAGGTTTGCATATACATAAAAGAGTGAGATTTAGCATATGGTTCAAAAATGTGAGAATTTGGAAATTTTCAACCTAGCCAAAGTTTTTTCTCTTCACTAGTGGTGGTGGTTATCAAAATTATGGTTGATGGTGTACATGTCCAAATTATAGAAAACTCAAAAAAAATGACAATCAAATATAATTTTCCTATTCCTGTCATTGGTGAATTCTATATTAATTGCATGGAGCAGTTTTCTTTACTAAATTGGATCTTTCAAATCAGAATGAGGCACAAATAAATTCCAAAAACAACCTTTGGAACACATGAATGTCATCATAAGTTTTTAGTTATGTTGTCTGGACTTATTAATGCACCTTTAAAATTTCAAACATTTCAAAGCTTGATGAATTCTATTTTCAAACCCTTCCTAAGAAAATTTGTATTAGTATTTTTTGATGGCATACTAGTCTACAAACAATCTTGGGAATATCATGTACAACATGTTGATAGGGTCTTAACACTATTGAAATAACAAAAAATATACATAAATCCTTCCAAGTGTTCCTTTGTGGTTTAAGAAGTGGAATATCTAGGTCATATTATACCCCATCAAGGTCTCAAAGTACACCCTAAAAAAATCAAAGTAATGAGCTAATGGATAATCCCAAAGAATTTGAAGAAAATCACAGGGTTCTTAGGATTAATAAGAAATTACCAAAAGTTTGTAAATAATTATGGCCAAATAGCAGCACCTCTAGCAAAATTACTGAAGAATAAGTTATTTTCTTCGACTAAAGAAATGAAAAATTCCATAAAATAATTACAAACCATTCTATTAAAGGACCTCCCTAAAAGGTATATGGAGATCTGAGGAAATCATGAACATAAGGATAATCATGTTGTTAATAATTAATCACATACAGGGAGCATCTTATCACAATTTCATAGAAAAAATGTTAAATAATAGAAATATAATCATGAATTTTCAATAAGATATCCTCATCATGAAGGCTTCAAGTCAACACCAAGCAATTACAACATTCAAAAGATCAATATGAGGAATTTTGATGGTAACTATCCTATAACATGGATATTCCAAATGAAGCAATACTTTGATCTACACTAGATACAAAAATCCATATAATAATTACAAACCATTCTATTAAAGGAACTCCCTAAAATGTATATGGAGATCCAAGGAAATCATGAACATAAGAAGAAGCATGGTGTTGAGACTCAATCACATATGCCAAAGTATCTTATCACATATGGAGAGCACAAATATTGAATCATAGAACTATAATAATGCATTTTCAATACACAATACACATCATCAAGGTTTCAAGTCAACACCAAGGAATTAGTACATTATGAAGATAAATATGAGGAACTATGATGGTAAATATCCTATACCCTGGATATAACAAATGGAGTAATATTTTAATCTACACCAAGTGGAATTTTTACAAAAAGTAAATATTGCATCCATGTTTTTAGATAAATATCAGCATGTATAGTATCAATGGATTTGTGAAAGGAAAATTGTTTATGTGGTAACTTGGTCCATTTTTACATGGGAGTTGAGAGCATATTATAATATATTAATATCAATGGATTCTTTAGTCAATTGGTAAATCTTTAACAAAAAGTCCAATTATAAAGAACATTGGTCAATTCCAAAAGTTGAGTCTCGAGGTAAAGCACATTTCAGAGGATAGTATGTTAGACCTATGGGAAATTTAAAGGAAATCACCCTAAATTAGGTGCATCTGTTTGAACCTAAATTCCTAGAGTCTGCTTATAGTCTAATAAGGAAAATTGAAAGTAAAAATATGGATACTAAAAAATTGGTCACTAATAACTATAAAGAAAACCATGCTCCTTGTTCTAAACTAACAGGGATGGCACCTCAACAAATGAATAAAATTAGAGAAAATGGACTATGTTTCAACTATGACATCAAGTACAATAAAGGGCATAAATGTGGTGATAATATATTATTCTACATATAATGTGAAGATCAAGAAGATCAAGAAGTGGAGTCGTGAAAATATCTATAGATAGAAGAGACTACTCCAGAAATATCTTGTATGGAATTCATTGATCTCAATATTCGACAAAAACTTAAGATAGAAGGATATATCAAAAAGTAAAAGGTAACAATATTGATTGATCCATGTAGTAAATATAACTTGATCAAGTACAAATTGGAAAATTTTCTCAATTGTTTGTATTTCTAGAACTATAATTTTAAGTAATGATTACATGTAGGGGAGTTTTTATTACATAGTCTCATGATTGCAATATAAATAAGTGGTGTCAATTTTTTATTTGGGTTCTAATTGTTACAATCATTGGAAACAATTGACCTTAATTTTCAAGGTATTTTCATAAACGTTTACTAACAAGGAAAATAAATTGAGATTAAAGGCATCCCTAGGAAACTCTATAAATTGATAAGCTTTGATAGCATGAAAACATTTATAAAAATGGGATACCATGGTATAATTTAACAATTGTGTTCATTATATGTTCAAACATCTATATACTCTACTTTAGTGGATCTCCAAAAAGTTATCACCAATCATCCCAAGGCATTTGGAGAGATTTCTAAGACTCTTCCACCTACTCAAGGTCATTACCATGATATTAATTTTAAACATGGAGATACACCACCTAATATTAGGCCTCACATGTTTTCATATACATAAAAGAGTGAGATTTAACACATGGTTCAAAAATTTTAGAATTTGGAAGTGAGATTTAACTTATGATTTCCTTCCATCAACAGTACTTGCATCATTTGGAAGCAACATTTTAAGTACCGATTTTAAAGCGGAATTTTAAGTACAAACCTTGAAGAAGCATTTTAAGTATATATTTCAAATAGTAATTTATTTCATGATTTCTTATTCGCAAGTGTAGTTGTAGTTGATTGAGAAGTTTTGCACCTTTTTCCTGCATAGATTATTAATTTGCACAAATTTTTAGATTAACGAGACTCTCCTTAATTGCTGAAGCATGTTGGACGATATTACCGAAAGCTCACAGACCAGGTTTTATTTACTGCAAATGAGTGATTTTATTTCTTGCAAATATGTGATTTTCTTTCTTGCAAATGTGCAATTTTCTTTTCTGCAAAGTGTGGATTCCTTTTTTTACTACAATTGAAGTTAATTTATTTTTTTCTTTTACCTTCATAGGGCAACTAGAGGATGGAGATGATGGTAAGACGTGAGTGAAGAGCCACGCATCCACTTTTTCTTGTGGTCACTCCAAAGTTTGGCTTCCCGTAAATGAAGATTTCAAGTTTGATGGTTTCCATCTAGCAAGAAAATGGTAGGAAGTGTGATGTTATTCCAAGAATTATCTCAAATTCTAGCAGAAGTTAGAGTCTCTACTCCACAAAAAGATCATATTTTGGCATTAATCAGGGAAAGGTCTATTCCTCTAGAAGAGAAGACTCATGAAGATCTAGAAGATCTTCCTAAGGAGACAGAGAAGTTGTGAATCATGCATGGTGAGGAGAAGCCATTAGAAGCAGAACATCTATCTGATATGACCTACACTTTAGAGGATAAACAAAGAAATGTGGAGGATTTGCATGATGCATTGAATGTTACTCATGAATCAAGTGACCAAGAGTATATGGATCCCATAGAATCTTGGTTCCAAATGACTGTCAGTATCCACTCCTCATTTATCATTCAGAAATTTGTAGCATCACATCAGTTAGTGGAGTTGGTACCTCATGTTCTGGTATTTTCTCCCATATACTTTCCAAATTTAAACATGAGTATAATTATCCTTCTATTGCGCACTTGGATGCATTGGAAGTACTCCTATACTTAAACTTAGGAGTCTTATCATTGGAAGTACCTTATCTTGTTTTATCATTCATACAATCGATACTTTCATTAGAATTGTAACGTGGTTTTCGTTGGCATTGTAATAGTTACGTTGCAGGCTAATGAATGCATTGCAATACTAGGCATATTCACCTTTACTCACTGTAATTTTTGCTAACACTCTTAATCTTCAAACATTTCCCCCGCCTTATTTCATAGATTTATAGTTTAAAGGTTTGGCTTGCACGAGGACGTGCAAGAAGTTCAGCATGGGGGGATGTTGAGCTGCATTTTTGCCCAAATTTTTACGGTTTTTATCAAATAATTATATGATTGTACCTGGTGTTTTTGTCCTTTTAAGTTGATGATTAGAGGCATTTAGAGACAATAGCTATTAATTTATAAATTCTTGTTATTTTTTAATTTGATAAGTGTTTTGTGTAATAGTATCATTAATAAAGGGATTTCCTGGTGGCAGGTGAATAAGTCTAGCACCAACAGTCCTGGAATGCTTCCTGAAGTGTATTTGAGTATGGATTCATGCACGAAGCAGAACCATATTTGAGTACAAATTCATCTACTTCGATGTTGCCCTTCAGTAACACTAAACATTGCTAGGCTTGTCAAACCCTTCAATTGGCTATTCGGGAGATAATGTGGTCATGGGTTATGCAGCAACTGCCATCATGAATATTTGTGCTTTTGAAATCACTAATGGAAAGAAAGTGGATTTACTTCCAAAGTGCCATTCCTTGATTGATGAATTATTGACATCACTTGCAACGCAACGAGCCACTTGATAAAACAAGGTCAACCTTTTATGCGATGAATATAGGATCACAACCTACATCTATGGATTGATTGAAAAGCTTTAACGAACACAATGATTATTATCTGCAAAAATCCTGGAAATCCATAACAGAACAAAACTTGCGTAATTTCTGATTTCAATGGGGATTCGTTGTGAAGATAACGATTTATTCAAGCGATGGATTTCGTGGCAGTCTTTCCCAAGGTTTTTATGGAACGTTGATCCCAGGATCGTATCTTTTCTATGGAACTTCCTCCAAAGCTGCCAGCACATCAATAATTTTTGGGATTTGGAGGAAAAGAACATATTTTACATGAGACAATATTGTTCAACCATAATTCAATTCCAATATCCAGAATCCGCCACCAAGAAATGTACTTCATGTCAATACAAACTGGATTGGAGTTTATTATGGATAAAATATGTTGCATAAGAACCCACAATTTTTCCACAAGCATCAGATGGGAATTTGGAAAACAATAATGAAGGAGGAAAATGTGAATTTTGTGGACTGTTAAGTTTTGTTTATAAATAATTCATACGTGGTTGTATTTCTTTGGAGGTGTGGAAATTAAATCCAGCAACGGACATTCTTTCCTGATTTGTAGTGAATCCAAACAGGAGGATATGGTTTAAGGGTCAGACAGGCATGGAAGTAAATGTAAAGGTAGAGTGTGATGGTGCACGATGTAAATAAGGCTCTCCAACATCGAAAATGGAGATCTGTGATGTGGATTTATTTCCAGAAGTTCCATTCGGCAAGACTTGTAACAACATGCCTTTAAACAACATCAAATGTGGAGGTAATAACTGCATTGCCAACTGTTCGATTTCCTTTGCCAGCAGTAAGAGAAGATTGAACAATTCCTGGAAGCCAAACTTCCTCTTGTTTTGATTTTAATCAACCGAAATCCTAAATTTTTATTTTTCATAACCATCGATCCATTAAATTAGGAGCAGCATTGTTGCTATATAATGGAGATTTTTGTGCACGCATAGGTAGTAGTGTAAGAGAAAGAAACACTGCCTAGAAGTAAAAGTAGGCTAGGATTGTAGTCGAACACCCAATTATGGACTGGAGCCGCATTGTAACAATTGTGTTGTGTAATTTGATTTCTATAATTTGATTAAATTTACATTCAATTTGCATTTCTAGGTTGCTTCGAATTTATAAGATGATGTGTTAATGTAGTTTCTCTTTAGGAAGATCAAACTGGATGATCGGGCCCATCAGTCAGCTCGCTGCTTAGATTTCTTAGAATTTATTCATTCCTTTTACTACATTTCATTCCTGCATCATGTGTGAGCGTGATTTACATTTTCTACAATATTTTTGCTATTTGATTATGCAGGTTTGGTTTATGAATTCATTGATGCCGATAATTTAGAATTTATTTTTGAGTGCAATTAGTTAGCCAACATTTCTCTTATTTTTGTTTCTCATCGTTATCATTTGTTGTGTTCAAAAAATATATTTTTGATCTCATATGGATTTATAACAGTATGAAATTAACTCAACATTATTTGGTCATTTATAAGTAGTCTTAATTCCAGGACTTTACATGTTCGTTTTTCTAATTTAAAAATCAGACTTCATGAATTGTCCAGCAACAAATTTAAACTTCTTTGAACACTGCAATAAATGAATTCAAACTGCTTTGAACACTACAATTCCATTTCACAGATATCCTTTACGCTTGCATAGGTTAGATAAATTTTATGCCGGTGTTAATCTAGAATTTATTTATGTTCCAGCAATTAAGTAAAGTACCAATTAACAAGTGCTTCTCTTCCTCAATTTCACTCTTGGCCTGTTTAGGATATTTTATAACAAAATGTATATTAAGTAGCAAGGATTCAAGATGAGGATAAAATCAACAAGGTTTCCATCTAATTCACTATTTATATTATTGGGAATTTATAAATAATTTAAATTATTATATGAATTGATCTTGGGGTTGTAAGGAGATCGTGTTTATTTAAATACCAAAATTAGTTTAAATATATTTTTAGCATAATTAAAGTGTCCCAGAGTACTCTTGAAGATATCCTTGTTCAGTTTTCATTGAATATTTTCACACACTTATGATTTCCTTCCATCAACAGTGCTTGCATCATTTGGAAGCATCATTTTAAGTATTGATTTTAAAGCGGCATTTTAATTACAAATATTGAAGAAGAATTTTAAGTATAGATTTTAAATAGTTATTTATTTCATGCTTTCATATTCGAAAGTGTAGATATAGTTGATTAAGAATTTTTCACCCTTTTCCTACATAGATTATTAATTTTCGATGTTCTCTTAAAATGTCTTGCTTATTTTCCTGCATGATTTCCTTTCTGCATTAGTTCTAGGGTTTTGATTGGACAAATCTTCGAGGCCATATTCTGGCATATATTGTGCTATGTCTCTAAGTCTTACATCCCCCTGGGTTGAAAATTTAAGTGTGGGTGTGAATCTATCATTTATACCTCCCAACAATATCTCATCCGTGAAGGTCTTGATGTTGTAGCACTGTTTGCTGACACGGAGATCTCGTCCTTGGTGAAGCCACCCATTGGTGTACGGTTGTGGGCATGTTGTGGTCAGTGATCCCACAACTGGGAGTGGAAGAGACACTCCTCCTCTAGATCTTCCGGTTCCTCCTTCTCGATATTTGTAGTGGCAACAGTGGTGTTGGGCTCTGCATCAATAATATTCTTCCATTTTTCATTCCCCTTGTCATGTTTTGATTCAGAGTCAGAGCATGCATCTGATTCAGAAGCCCTCATCTCGGCCACTAGTGACTACTTGGCCCGACACTCACATGTGTTGTGAGTGGATCTCTTATAGAACTCACACCACTTTCCCATGTCTTTCCTCGGCTTTGTGGTGTTGTTATTTACTTGCGGCTTCGGTAGGTTATATTGGGTTGCCATGCCTTGGATTTGTCCTTTGTTCTATGGTTTTGGGGCACCTTTCTCTTGCTTTTGATTTGTAGATCCAAAGTCTTTCTTGTCCATTTGAATTTCTACTCAATCTTGGCAGCATATTGGTATGTCGTACCAAGCGAGGAGATGTCGAGGAACTCCACTTCCTCCTAGATATATCTATGCAGACAACTGCAATACTTCAACACCAAATGTTTCTTTGAATCACTGATACCCAAATTTGTGAGCAGGGTATGGAACAGATTCATCAACTCATGCACATCTTGATCCCTTTGTTGCCGCAACGTATTCCATTTTATGTACTTGTCCTCATAGCTCCCCACGGGATAATATTGTTACTTGATGGCATCTTAGAAAGAATTCCAAGAGGGTACATTCGAGAACAGAGAGGGTTCCCCTTCATCCTTTTTCTCACATTAGGTTTCCCACCATTCCTTGACATGGGGGGTAGCTTTGAGGAGTGCAAAAATAATCTTCTCCCAGTCGAAAAAGTCATGAACTTAGAAATATCCTTCTAATAGATTCAACCATCTATCTACGGTGTCTACATCTATTTGGCCCTCAAATATGGGAATTTAAAAGTTTACTTATACCTTAAAAGGAGTTGCACCTCCAAAGTGGCTGCTAGATGCAGATGCGCTACCAGTGGGTAGTCGTTGAAGGATCTAGGCAAAGTTATCCATCATCGCGTTCCTCTATTTTTTGAGGGCCTCCTCGAGCAATATTTTGATAGGATCTCCTGCTCTCTCATATTTATTTTCATCCCCCATGGTCGGCCTTTGGGGTTTGCGAGGTTGATCTTGCAAAGTTCAACCAGATCAAGCCTTAACTCCTTATATCTTGACCTCGTTGGGGACATGCAAAGAATGATCGAGAAAGAGTAGACCGCTCTGATACCACTGATCTGGATTTATGCAGGAACAAAACATAATACACATATAACCATAAATGCAAAAATGTAGTGGCAATAACACTTCATTTCATTAATATCAAAGAACTGAAATTTGTTTACAAACAAAATGGAAATAAACTAGCTAGGGCGTTGGTAGCATATCTCTGAGAAGAGAGGTGGTGGCTACAGGCCTCTGAACTCTGTGTTACAATGAGGTTTGAAGGCATATATATTATTGAGAAACAATGGAAAACCATAAACATCCAAAAACCTAACCTTAGGAGATGAAACGCCAGAATATCGGCCCCATTGGGGTAAATTGGTACATCAATTTCCCAAGGTCGTAACTTTGGCATACTATCTTCGTTTGATGCCCATGATACATCGTTAGAAAGATCTATCCGTGGAATACAATTACTAATAGTGAATATCAAGTTTGGAATGGAATCATATACGCCAGGGGGTTTATGCCCAAAAGAGGTTGTTTAGGGCCTCAAAACGGCTTCGGAAGTTCAGGACTCGAAAAACTGCTAAAAATAGTAAACTATGCTATAATTAAGGAAAATAAAAAAATGAAAGAAACAATGGTGGGGCCCCAAGTGGAATAGGCAGGTGGCCACCAATATCCACCTGGATCACCATCCTACATAGTTTATTTCGACCAACCGAGTAAAACATGGTTAGATGATCATTTTTTGAGTGATAACAACAAGGTTGGAGGGTGGAGATGGTTTTCTCTAGATTCCTTTGACATCTTGGGAGGAGGATTGCTCCTTAGATTCCTAGTAAGGAGAGTTCTTTAACCCCCTTGGTTGTTTTCTAGTTTATATAGTGGGATATGGATTCCTGGGATTTGGTTGGAACCACTATATGAAAAAAAATTGAGGGTAGAGGTGCGAGCCTTTGGATTCCATTGTTTGATTAAGGGTGGAGGTATAAGCCTCTTGATTCCCTTATTGAGTTGAGGGTGTAAGTGTTAGAAATTAAATAAAAAATAAATGAAATGAAAATATTGGAAATAAATAAAAGCATAAAACAAGAGAGACATATATACGTGGTTCACCAAATTTTGGTTGTGTCCAAGAAGAAAGAGTCGGTCCTTCCTTTTATATTATCTAGAAAACTCAAGAGATACAACCTATAGAAAATCCATTATAACTTCATCTTCTCTCTAACACAGTCTCCTCTCTTTTTCTCACACAGAATAATTCACAACCACAATACAATTCCCTCATATAAATCGAGGGATGTCTTCTAGGGAAAAAAAACCCTAAATTAACATAACTTCTACCTTCATATCTTCCACCTAATGAATGGATAAGATTAGCTAAAAAATTACCATATTTTACAAGGAAAATTTTCTCTAAATTTTTATTTTGAAGGCATTATGTCCAAGATCCTATTGGGGGGTGGGGGGGGGACTAAAAAGAGTGTTTTCACCTCCCCTTAGATCCCCTGGTAGAAGTAGTGGCGGGGCAAGCCCCCCACATGTTAATTTTTCTTACCTGGTTGTATTGTTCTTTGCATTAGATAATTTCATTTTCCAATTTATTTATCTTTCGTATTACATTCATTCCATAACAACGTAAACTTTGAAACAAGAACTATAAACTGAAAAAAGGAACTCTAGCCAAAAAAATCCCAAAAAAACATGAAAACAACCCAAAAACGAAAAGTGTGTATTCCAGAACGAGGTTTTATTTTTTTCACGGTTAATTATAACATTTTTAAAAAATGACAGTAAAACCAATTTTCATGTGCCAAATAAATGGAAAAAACAGCACAATTGTTGGTGTTAGAATACCATTTTTATTTTCTAGGTATAATATCAACATATTTTTAGTAATGACGTTAAATATAAAATAATGAGATTTTAAACACATTAAAATTATAATAATTTTTATACATGTCATTAACATATAATATCATGACACTAACAATCCCTAAAATTCTAATTGTTTTCAACCATAATGTTAAAGATAAAATATATTTTGCAATTTTTCACCCATCGAATTAAAAAATATTAACTTTTCAACATATTTCAACCATGATATTATGAAAAAATTACATCACTAAAACAACCCAATGAAACATAAATGATTTCTCCAAGTTATTGTTGCATTGTGAATATTTTAGACAAATGAATTCATCATAATTAAAACATATAATCAAAAAAACATAAAAATTACTTATAACTTCATGTAAGATCGTAGGGAAGTTCAAATATCATTTTCGTTGCTCAATGAAAACATCATTTATATCAATTGTCTTACACAATTATTCAAAATCATTGATATTTTTGTTGATGTCTAGGTAGGAATGATTTCTCCACCTTAATCCAACATTAATTTTATCAATCCGGGAGCATATCCTTTCAAGGCAATGCGCAAGGTATATGCAAGAACAAACACATAATCCGTTCAACCAAGGGTTTATAATTAAGATTCAAAACATTGCAGTGAGATGAAATCAGTATTGAACTTCAAAACAATCTAACAGTAAATAACAGCAACCATAACAAGAAACAATTCACACACACGCAGACGCAGTGCCTGATCAGAAGAGCGGGCCCAGCTGTCTGATCAGGGCTGCGTTAGTCACAAAAACGCTTAGAACAACAAAACCAGAAGTATTTTATTAATCTGTAAGATGTGGTTACAATATCCTTTCGGGAACCCCCATTTACAGGAACAATATCCATTTTATACACAGTGCGAGAGAATAACAGATTTTCCTGGAAAGTGCAATCGCGCATTTAGAAATATGCAGCAGTTGGAACAACACAAACATCAGATGTCCAGGATAGAGCAAGGGACCAAGAATAGGCCTAGAGAATCATGACTCCAGCTGCGCGATCTCCCTATAGCTGACTGTTACCAAATCTGTTGCAAAACCACTGGAGCGAGGGTTCTTGTTCTCCAAACTGCAGTTAAGCACATATCTTAGTGTCGCAAATAGGTAAGACTTCGTGACTTTACTTCATTAATTAAAATATTCCAATTGGACAAGTTAGGGGTATTTACCTCATAAGTTTAGCATAGAAAATGTAGGTAATTAAACACAAAAGGATAAAAAAGGATGATAAAAATGGTCAGAAAGGTAGGCAGATTTGGTGCCCAACATCTCCTCCCAACTAGCCTTTTGCATGCTCTCATGCAGTCCGCCACCTCCGTAGGTTTGGGTTTTCCAAACTGTGAGCTTCATGAAGCCCGGCAAGATCATACTCTAAAGCCATCTCTATCCCTGAAACTTTAAATCCATCTGAAAGGAGAACCTCCTTCCACCAATCTGTTAGAACATTGTACGTTGGGGTGTAAACTTATGCAGGCAACCAAATAACAAGATACTGAAACCTAAGACCCATCCAATGGATCCCACATGTTTGAACACATGCCACATATCTGGGTACTCTGGCGAGTGCTCGCGCAAAGTTGGGTGCCCCAAAAGGTTCTCTTTTTTGGACAGTTGTCAGTGACATCATCCACCTTCTCTGACAACAATCAAGGGCCTCTTTTTGAAAAAAATTTAATTGATTAATACAAAGGTCGAGGCACCACCTTTGTGTCCTTAGCATTCCTTCGCTATTCTCCTCAAATTTCAAAAAGGTATGGTGTTTATTGTACATTGTATCTGACCTCCCATGTTCCCCTCTTACTATAAACAACTTTGTAACTTGATTAGACTCAAAAGTGTCACAAGCCTTCTGCCAATGGATTTGATTGAAAGAATAAGAGGTGAGGGCCCTCAGATGGATGTCTCCTACATATGGGACTGGATTAAAATCTCTGTCCAGACGTAAGAAATACCCATGCAGATAAAACTCACACATCAAATGTTGAGTTCGCACATCATGATTCCTCATGATTAGGAGGAATTGTACACCATATTCTATTTCATAATTGACCTCGTTTTTAATGATCTCCATGTAGAATAAAAGAAAACGTTCATGTAAAAATAAAGAATAACAAGAAGTAGGGGGACGACATGCCATCACCTCTTGCACCAGTTTGAACATCTGTTCCTTATCATCTTTCAATTCGGCCACTTGTTTTTCCAGATGCTCCATCTTCAGCTGTTACTTTGCATGCCTTATTCTCATAATATCTATGTGCTCCACATATCCGAAGATGGTTGTGAAGGCTCTTTCCTCAGTTATTTTGATCTCATTCTTATATTTAGCCACAATAGACTTCCACGTCTTTAATTCGGCCATTAAGGCATACTCTCTGGCTTCGAACAGTTGTTCAATCGGGTCTGTTTCAGTTCCTGCTTCAACCCTGACGACTTTGGATTTCCTGGCTCGCCGCTTGTATTTGTTTATTCGTTTCTACATCCTGTGCACTTTCATTCTCAAATCCCTCACTTCCATTTTGAGCTGCATCACTTCCTTAAACTACTATTGGTATCTCTGTTGGATGGGAAGTCTTCACGGTCCACGCAGCTCTGCCTCTTCTTGCTTGACTTGTGTTTCTTCTGCCTCGGCAGCTGGAGGTAAATCCCTCGGGACTGCCTCTGTCGGGCCAATGGTCGGTCCAACCTCCTCTACCTGTTCTTCTTCTATTATTTCTTGCTTCACTCTTTTCACACCTAAGTGTTCCATTGGTTCATTCGTCGGGACCGCTCCGCTTGGTCCCTCCTATTCACAATGGCCATTCTCTCATCCTGTACATTCTCCACGATCAGCGGTGACCTGGTAAGATGCTCCCCTGCTGATATGCCTGTTGGGGCCTCTTCCAGTCGTGGCCTTCGTTTTAAATTCGAAGCCATAGGAATGGAAAAATTTTCTTCCTCTCTTTGCTATGGGGAATGAGTTACCCTTGCTCCCCTAGGCAGAAAGATGGGGAACTGGAACAAATCCTCTGCATTCAGCCTCGAGGTCGATGCTGGTTCTTGTGGAGCAGTGTCACCCTCACACCTTAGTTCTCCCATCATTTTCTCCATGGTTTCTCTAGTTGGAGTGGTCACGACTTCCTCTTCAAACGGATTACCCTCCTCCATTGGTTCCATATTGACAGGAGATCCCTGTGGAGTGGCCTCGGTCGCAATGTCGACCAATTCACCCTCTTTCATTTGCTGTGGGTTTACCTCCGTGCCCATCACACTATCTATTTTCTCAGCTGACTCCACGAAGGGGCTGGTTCTTGTGGGACAACCTCGGCCGTAGTGCCAGTGGGTATCTCTACAACTTCCATCGATTCCACGAGTTCAGCTTGTTCTTGGGGAACCATCTCTTCTTCACGCTCTTTAGTCTCCATTTCCATCTCTTCAGGCTCCTCCTGATCAATGTAATCATCATCCTCTGCAACTCCCTGCATGTCTTCATTCTCCTCTTCATCCTCCTGCATGGCTTCAAGTTCTTCTGCCCTAGCAGCCACAATGGCTTATATTTCCTCCTCTATGGAATTCCGAAACAATTCCCATGGAATCGGGATCTTCTCAATGGCGTTCATTACTAGCAACTAGACCAACCCATGGTGAGAGAGGACTGCCAACACTTATCGCGGCCCCCGAGCCGAATTTTCCTTCAAATGAAGGCTCCTTAACAGAAAATAGGGCACATTCATTGAGAAGGCCTCTACTTGTGGAAATCGCAGATGAGCCAATATGCGGAGGTGACATTTGAAGATAGTAGAATATCTTCCTTCACATGTAATATACTTTATAAAAACCTTTGCAACTTCTCCCTATGGACGAGGTAATGAAGTTTTGTCATATCCCCGACCCTTCTGTGCAATACTTTCTCCAGCTTGCAGAAAAGCTTCAAGAAGTTCCAGGAGGGGCGTTCTCCTTGAAAACCAGCGTTCTTTGCCTTGTGGCAATCCACTAACTTCAGCGATGGTTTCTTCTGTCACTAGAATTTCTATTCCACAAACCCGAGAAACTCCTTCTTCCAAATTCAATGCAAGTTCTATCGCGATTTCTTCATCCCATCTGTTCAGCCTGTCAAAGTAAACATCCCAACCTGAATTTTAAAATACTCGCCATACCTCCCAATTTCTTTGAATTCTCGTTGAATCATCAAGTTCATGTCGCACAGATCGACCACTCATTGTTGCAGAGGCGGAGTCAGCACGACGACTACAGTTAGCTGGCAGGGGGGAGTGACAGGGCTCCAAACTGTTAGTAACTGAAATAATGTCATGGCCACTTTCGGATATAATGGATAAACAGTACTAGTATGATTGGGAGTAATAACAAATTATGGTAGTACTGTTAGATGTTCTCAGGATTTAATGCGGTATGTTGGGAGGTGACTGATATGACTTTTGTGCGTACGCGTATGCATTCCAACCCATATGGTATAATTACAAAGTACTTGAAATCATTAAATTTGGTTTGGTGGGAATCATGTATCATAAATACCTTTACGAAGTATGTCATAATTCATTATGATGGTTCCCTCCCCCCAACTAAATGACAGCCGTCCTCGGCACGTTTGACCGTCCTTTTGGAATATTTAATTAAATCCATAAAATCAACGGAGACGTACCTGTGGACTTACCTCAAAGTGGAGTAACAACAAAAATATCCATCGTAGTAATAACATAGTAGATAACGACATCAGTGAATAACATGAACAGTGAGTAACGACAACAATGAGTAACAACAGCTACGGAGCAACAACAGCTACGGAGTAACGGCAGCTACGGAGTAACGACAGTTGTGGAGTAACAGCAGTTGCAGAGTAACAACAACTTCGGAGTAACAACATTGGCAGTGCAACAGCAACTTCGAAGTAACGACATAGACAGTGTAGTAGCAACTTCAGAGTAGTAGAGTTGGCAGTGTAGCAGCAGCTTCAGAGTAGCAGCATCGATAGTGTAGTAGCAACTTCGGAGTAATAACATTGGCGGTGTAGCAGCAACTTCAGAGTAACAATGGCTATGGAGTAACAGCAGTTGCGGAGTAATAGCAGTTACCGAGTAACAACAACTTCATAGTATCAGCAGCTACAGAGTAACAGCAGTTGCAGAGTAACAACATCAGTGAAACAAAATATCTCTATAGCAACACTGATGGAGTAATACACCAAATGTTACTTTCCTCCTAGCCATATTTCTTTATTATTCCTGCAAAATACAAACAAGTAAGTAATAACCACATATTATCATCATTATTGTTATTTTTTTTTTTTTAAAGGAAGAGTGAGAGTGTCTTCTATTGCAATAACCATTAGATTAGATGAATCTGAAAGGCTTTTGACAAAGGCATCTTTAGAAGCTGGACAATGGTATAATTTTAGATGGTGTCCATTCACCACAAACGTCGTTTGATTATCATCAATTGTAATTAATCTAACCATTCCATTGTTGAACACTACATCCACTTGATATGGTCCCATCTAGCAAGTGCGAAGCTTTCCTTTGAAATCCTTAAATCAGGAGTCATACAGTAATTCCCAATCCCCTTCATGAAACACCTTAGTTTTGATGAATTTATCATTCCATTTCATTCTCTGTTGTTGAATAGCAGTAGTTCTCTGGAAAGCTACTGATCGAATCTCATCTAACTCATTCTGCTGTTCTAGTCGGTGTTTCTATGCTTCTGATAGATCTAAGCCTACTTCTAGAGCTATTTTGAGTGTGCCAATTTCAAATTCTACCAGAAACAAGGGGGATTTCCCATAAACTAATTCAAATGGAGAAAACCCCGTTGTGTTCTGCCATGTTTTTCTATAGGCCCATAAAGCTTCTGGAAGTTTTTGTGCCCAATCCCAGCGATGACTTGCTACTGTCTTTGTCAAGATATTTTCCAATACCTTGTTTGTACTCTCTACTTTCCCATTCGCCTGTGGATGATAGGGGGTTGTTACTCTATGTTTGACCCCATATTTCTGCATCACTTTCTCTATCACATGGGATGTGAACTGTGATCCTCCGTCTGATAAAATTTCTCTAGGAGTCCCGTACCAAGCAAAAATTTCTTCAAAAAGGAAATCTACCACTACTTGCTCTGTTTCTCTCATGACTGCTCTAGCTTCCACCCATTTAGTTACATAATCGGTACAAACTAGGATGTAGGCTTTTTGATGAGAAGGTGGGTTAAAGGGTCCAACGAAATCGATGGCCCATTTCTCAAATGGTTCAAGGAATATTTGGGGTTGAAGGGGCATTTCATCTGCTCTCCCAGGTTGTCCCATCTGCTGACAGCTATCACACTTTCGAATATAATCCCGAGCATCACGAAATATGGAGGGCCAATAATATCCCATCTGCAACACTTTATGACCTGTCCTTTTGTCTGCAAAATGTCCTCCACAGGGTCCATCATGTGCAGCCTTTAAGATCTCATAAATATCATCCTTTGCCACACAACGCCGGATCTACTGGTCAATCCCTGTTTGGAAGAGATATCCTGCCATCCATGAATATAGGGTACTCCAATGAATGATCTTCCTTTGCTCCTTATAGGACAAGTGACGAGGCACCTCACCTGTAGCAAGATAATTAGCAATATCTGCATACCACGGAGTGTTAGCAGAAACTGCAAAAATATGCTCATCTGGGAAATTATCTTCAATTGGTGTATTCTTACCATCATGTTCTATCCTAGATAAGAAATCTGCAACCACATTATCCTTCCCTAGTTTATCTACTATAGTAGTATCAAATTCCTGTAGTAGAAACAACCATCTTGTAACACGACCAGGGGTAACAGGTTTTTTCATTAAATACCTGATGGTTGCATGACCAGTGTGCACAAAAGTAGAATACCCGGTAATATAATGCCGGAACTTGTTGATGGCATAAACCACATCAAGGAACTCTTTCTCAGTCACCGTGTAGTTTAATTCAGCAGGGGAAAAATTCTTACTAACATAGTATACTGTGTAAGGTACTTTATCCTCCTGTTGTCCCAGTACTGCACCAATTGCTGTTTGGGAAGAATCCATATGAATGTGGAAAGGTAACGCCCAGTCTGGTCCTCTAAGAATCGGGGCACTGCAGACTAATTATTTAATTCTTGTGAAGGCTATATCACAGTCATCTGACCACACAAATTCTGAGTCTTTTGTTAGTAATTAAAATAATGGGTGTGCTACTTTTGCAAAAATTTTCTATGAAACGCCTATAATAACCAGCACAGCCAATGAAACTATATACCTATGTGGGTGTTTTAGGTGTTGGAAAGTGCAGAATTACCTTTGTCCTTGCTGGGTCCATCCTGATTCCTTCAGTTGAAAGAAAATGTCCTGGAACAATTCCTTTTTCCATCATCATGTGGCATTTTACTGTACTCAGGGAAACACACGCTTGTATACATCTTTCAAGAACTTTTTCTAAAATTTTTAGCCCCTCTAAGAATGAGTCCCCATATGGAGTGAAATTTTCCATAAAAATTTCAATACCATCATCTATTAGATCAAAGAAGATTCCTAGAATTGCCCTTTGGAATGTTGCAGGGGCATTGCAAAGGCCAAAAGGAAGGACCTGGTATGCGAATGTTCCCCAGGGGTATGTGAAAGTGGTCTTGTCCTGGTCCTCAAGAGCGATCTGGATTTGATTATATCCACTAAACCCATCCAGAAACGAGAAAAATTTATTGCCAGCCAATGTGTCTAAATCTTGATCGATAAATGGCAGGGAAAAATTATCCTTCTGCGTTGCCTTATTTAAATCTCGATAATACATGCAGATCCGCCATTTACCATTCTTCTTAGGGACCATTACCAATGGTGAGACCCATTGGCTATTTGAGATAGGGTAGATAAAACCCACATCTAATAATTTCTGAAGCTCTTCTTTCACAATGTTTTTCAATGCAGGATTCATCCTTCTCTGAGGTTGTCTTATAGGACTACAATCTTCCTTGAAATATATATGATGGGTGCATAAGTTGGCAGGGATCCCCTTCATGTCTGAATAATCCCAGGCGAAAGCTTCCTTATGCTTCTGAAGAACATCTACTAGCTGCTTCTACTGGGATTCTGACAGACCTGGATTAATATTCATAGTTTTCCCTGGTTCTATCTCCACTTGAACACTTTCATGAGGTGCATCAACATCTTCCTCTAATTCTTCCGCTGTTTCAATAACCTCCTGAGTTTCACAGTTTAGGATGGATCTTAAGACCCGCTGATTTGACTCTGAAACGGAACAAGGATCATTCATGAAGGAAGTAATCATGTTATCTTATGATTCCATCTTCAACTGAAGGGCCTGCCCGATAGTAAGGACTGGTCTCACTTCTTCATCTTTGACCTCTACCATAGATACAACCTTCTTTCCGCTTGCTGACTTTTTAGGTGCATCTGGCTCTGCAGGTGGGTATAGTACCAAATTCTTGGTATTGTGCCCATTAGAGATGACCATATTTCCTGAAAAACACCCAATATAAGTGTCTGCAGTAGCCAGCCATGGCCTACGTAGAATAAAGGGATGACCACGCATTGAATATTATGTATGCAATACTAGGAAATCTAAAGGGTAATGCCATGAATCTACTGAAATTGTCACATCCTCCAACTTCCCTATAGGTTTGAATGTAGATCGATCTGCCAATTCCAACACTGAAGGTGTATGCTTCAAATTTTGAAGGCCTAATGTATGCATGGTTTCAGTGGTGATGACATTGATGGTAGTGCCTAGGTCTACCAACACATTTGGAATCTCTACCCCATTAATTTTTACTGTCAAAACCGGGTTCCCAGGATCTCCATATTTCACTGGTATTGATTTTCCCATCATGAAGTCCGATAATTTTCCCATAACATGTATAGTGAGGGGGTCCTTAGTTTTCTTCACAGGTTTCTTTGAACAATATTCCCTAAGAGTCTTTGCATAAATTGGCACATCCTTCATGGCTTGTAACAAGGGAATTTTAACAAATAAATTCTGAAATTCTCCTAATAAATAAAATTCAGCTTGTGGGCTTGGTTTACTCATAATCAATCTCTTTGGGTACGGTGGTTCAGATTGATGTTGTTTTACAAGAGGCACCTGGTTTTTAATAGTTTTTTTTTTGCTCTCTACTGGTCGGTTGTGCCTCTCTTTCTTCATTATCAAGTTGTTCAATGATAACTGGAGGGGGTTGGACATTGATTGTTTGACCTAATCGCAAATTCATTTCATACAGTTTTGCAGTAGAGATTCTATACGAAGGCAGGTTAAGAACATCAGCTTGATGAGCTCATTTATTATTGGGATTAGGATTAGGCTGCATTGGAAGCTGAGGATGGACAGGCTAATTACCATGAGGCACATTGGAGGGTAATTGGAGTTGCTGCTATGGCACCTATTGAGGAAACTGCCCTAAAGATGGTCCTTACCAAGTTGGAGCCCATGGTGAGCTCATACTGGCTTGAGGGTTCCATTGCTGCCACAGTGGGTACTGGTATTGCGACCACATAGGGGGACAAGGCATTGTTTGAGGATTCATGTTGTAGCTATTGAAATACTGAGATGGATCTGGTTACATACCTTGATTTCCCATCATTGGTCGAAGTTTCCACGACTTCCTGGTGCCCATAAGGTACAATTGCTCCATGTCCTTTGCTGCTCCTTGAAGCACCATTTAGGTCCGGCAAGGAAGGGCATGAGCTTGTTACATGATTCATCTCACAGATGTCATATTTTTCTATGGACTTTAATGGGCATTCCCTTTCCAAATGATTCTTCTTGCACTTTGGGAAAAATATTGCCATGGTCCTATCCAGTTCCAGCTGCTTCTGCTTTACTTGAAAAGTGTCCATTTGTGTTGACAGGGTACTGAGAATATCCGTCCTTAAGTTGTCTAGCAAATTCTAGATTTCTTCTTTCATAACACCCCTACCAGATCCTTTTACCGAACAAATCCATGATCTATTTCTTGCAAGCCCCATCGAGCACTGCATACACAAATCGCAAATGCCTTCAAAGGTTTCCTTGGAGATGTCTCCCTTTCCCACGATATTCAATAGTTCCATTGAGTCCTCTTGAAAGGATCGAAGGAGGATAACCTTCAAAATTTCCTTATCCAGATCAGAATGACCTGACCTCTGTAAGAGGTACTTAAACCTCTCCACACAATCTTCCAAACTTTCATATTCTTTTTGTGTGAACTTGAAAAGCTCATCCTTGATGTTTCGGGATTTGAAATAATCCTGGTACTTTTCCAGAAAAGCTGTTTGCATATCATTCCATGTGGAAATGGATTTTCCTCCAAGGCCCATAAACCATCGCAGAGTCATCCCTTTTAGTGTGGAAGGAAAAATCTTTAACTTCTGGGCATCTGTCGTGTAATCATACCCCCAGCACACTATGTCAAACTCAAATAGAAATGTGTTGGGATCCTCTGAAACAATCCCATGGAAGTTTGGTAAGGCTGCCAATGGGATAGGCTTTGTAGGCGTGCTAGCTCCCAAATTCCCAATGGGAAATTCGATAGTGGAGGTTGTGGGAGCCATAAATATCTTCCAATAATCACTGGGGATTTCAACAGGCTCTGTGGAGGATGGCCGGGGGCTCTTCACTACTGGGACGCGAGTTACTTTAGTGGCACTTCCCCAGTCTCTTGGCGATACCAATATCCCCTCGTTTCTTCTTCCTGTGTCCTGATGGTTCAATCCCTCGACTACAACTTCCTTTTCCTTACTAGAGCAGTCTGACTCCATCGATATTCTACTTGTGATTTCTTCCTTTGCTATTACTAGTACAAGATCCTGTTGGTCCGGTCTACTGCTGATTATCTCTTCCGCTGCTAGAGGACCCTGTTGTACCAAATCATCAAGGGACATTGTGGCCTGCACTGGTTGATCCACTGACTATCCCTCGGACTTCACTCTCCTAGCCCCTGGCCTTGCAACTACGTGAGAGGATGCTTTTGACTCCGCCTTTTCTATAATCTATTGAATATAAGTTTTTCTTCCCAGATCTGGTCTTCCCCTTTTAGGGGCTCTCACTTCGCCCCTCTTATTTGGTTCTTTGTTCGTACAAAAATTGTTATGATGGAAGGTCTGTGTATGAACCTACAATGCTCCAATCTTGGAGTAAGGTGTCAAAAGACCATTCCTTCCCCAAGATAAAAGAGTTCACAAAAAGAAAAGAAAAGAAAGACAACAGAACAAAGAGATAGGGCTTCAGGCCCAGAGCAGGGCGTTAAAGAACTCCTCCCTCCCTGGGACAAGAACCAAAACATCACAATCCACGGGAAGACCTAATACTCCCAGATCTGAAGTAGGGTGTCAAAATACTCCTCACTCTCCAAGGTAAAGCTAAGGGTTCCCCACAAGAAACACACGAAAGTTGAAAAGAAATAACTCCACTCAGGGCTTGGAGCAGGGCGTCAAAAGACTCCTCCCTCCCCAGGACAAGAAGATGGCCCTAAATACAAATCAGAAATAGAAATACACAAACCAAAATCAAAACCTACGCTCATGACCTGAAGCAGAGTGAGAAAGCTTGATCTCTCCCTAGGACGAGAGATTGACCCTCTGGTTGGTTCGAATCGTTGCTTGCACCTTGTTAGCCTCCCTGGCAATGGCGCCAAAATGTTGATGTCCAAGTAGGAATGATTTCTCCACCCTAATCCGACATTAATTTTATCAATCCAGGAGAATATCCTTTCAAGGCAACATACAAGGTATATGTAGGAACAAACACATAATCCGTTCAACCAAGGGTTTATAATTAAGATTCAAAACATTGCAGTGAGATGAATTAGTACTGAACTTCAAAACAATCTAACAGTAAATAACAACAACCATAACAAGAAACAATTCACACACATGCAGGCATAGCACCTGATCAGAAGAGCGGGCCCAACTCTCTGATCAGGGCTGCGTTAGTCATGAAAACACTTAGAACAGAAAAACCAGAAGTATTTTATTAATCTGTAAGATGTGGTTACAATATACTTTTGGGAACCCCCATTTACAGGAACAATATCCATTTTATACACAGCGTGAGAGAATAACAGATTTCCCTAGAATGTGGTAATCGCGCATTCAGAAATACGTAGTAGTTGGAACAACACAAACATCAGATGTCCAGGATAGAGCAAGGGACCAAGAATAGGCTCAGAGAATTATGACTATAGCTACGCGATCTCCCTATAGCTAACTGTTACCAAATCTATTGCAAAATCGCTGGAGCGAGGGTTTTTTTTCTCCAAACTGCAGTCAAGCACATATCTTAGTGCCGCAAATAGGTAAGACTTCATGACTTTAATTCATTAATTAAAATATTCGAATTGGAAAAGTTAGGGGTATTTACCTCATAAGTTTAGCATACCAAATGTAGGTAATTAAACAAAAAAGGATAAAAAAGGATGATAAAAATGGTCAGAAAGGTAGCCAGATTTGGTGCCCAACAATTTTCTTGCACACCATCAGAATTCACATCTTCAGGTGAATGACTGGATGCAGATGAAGATGTTCCATATTCTTCTCTTTCATCAACTAGTACCCCATCTGAGTCAACATGCATGTCCACCACTTGAGGTTTCAAAATTCTTCTAGATCTACGACTAGGTTCAACGGACTGCCATCTCAACACGTTTTCTTGTGGTAGCAACCTCTTAAGAATCTCTATCATCCTGGAGCAAAGAGTTCCCATCTTTGTTAAATTGCAGTCATAAACAAGTATGTCAACTTCCTCCAACTTTAAAAGGTATGTGTAGCGACAATGTGTACTTGTGCCCTTTCTTTTTCTCTTTCCACCAATTTTTTTATCAACTACCATCTCTGGCTTGTACAAACCATTGAATGGGTGTGTGTTTGTGGCATACCAATTTACTTCAACACCTTTAGCATCTTCATTTTCTTTAATCACCTTTATAACCTTGGCAACCTAGAATGGATAGCCATGTGGATCTTCATGTGCTAAGACTACAATCATGCAACCATCCTTAATATCATGTACTGAACCCTTGTAAAGGTCTTCCATGGATTCACGTTGTGTACGAGATCTTATAGAACCAATATACATTTATCTTTCCTCCACTTGTGTAGTATTAATAATGTTGTGTAATTGTTGTTGTTCAAGAATTTTTGTTTCCTCCTGTTCATTTGACATATTTTGTGGCCAAATAGATGGAGTCTTCAAACACATATCTTCATTTGTTGGTCTTGAAAGGATTTCACTCTGATCATTGAAAAGGGACTCCCACCAAACTGAATCGACAATATAAAAGTACTCATATGTATATCTTCTGTTTTTTTTTTTTTTTCTTCGAGGCATTCAGAATAATCAATATCTCTCTTTTGCCTTCATGCATTATTAAATTCACCAACTAGTTGTAATAACAATATATTTGACATAGATATTGGATGATATGGAATGAACTTCAAAAATTCCAAACCTAATGATGGCATAAGTATTTTCCCATCAATTTGTTTGATACCAAATTGATGTTGGAAGCTAATGTCATTAATTTGTTCAATTCATTTCTCCTCACCATGCGATCCGAGAATAAACCTTCGCATGTCAACATTTTCTTCTAACACATGAAAAATAGGCTCTAGTATATATGATTTCTTAATACATTCAATTAATGATGGAAAGCTCCCAACATTCTTCCTCCTCAATTTTACTAAAAAAGGACTAAACATATGATCAATATGGTCATGAGTGTGCCCAAAAATAAGGAAACCCACCTTTACCTTATGAAAAATTATCAATTCTAAAATCATGTTTAGATATCCAAAAACAATCTGATTTTTGTTTTCACGACAAGCGTTGTCTAATTGTAGATACAAAATTTTAGGATATTACCACCCCAATGAGAAAGCACATCATGAATTATGGTTATTGTTAGATTTCCATCATTATGAATATTTGGAGCTGTGAAGTAAACTCTTGGCAACATTTTCCCATTGAAGACCATACAACCGACCAAGTGAAACTAGATAAAATTTTCCTCCTACAAAGTTTTGGTTGTGCAAACAAAATGCAGTAGAAGTGTTTTATTCTGGTCCATACCATCAATTATCAAACCCAAATATTTATTTGGATTATCATAACACTTATTTCGATGCTTGTACAACTTTTTCCTTTCACTTGTTTGTTGTTTATGATGCTCTTGAGGGCTTTAACAATGGAGTATACACATAACATAAAATAAACGTATTAATAAATTTATTTTCATAGTTGATCACTATACAATTTAAAATAATAATGTTATGAATGCTTACCTCTTTATACTCCTTGACATTTATCCCCTTTTTATTTTAGAGAAGCACATGTACTGCAAACCCCCATCCTTGTATTCTTAGGAATATGAACATTGTTTAATTCTCTCCTCTATATCTGCACTAAATATTGATATCTAATAAAACGACCATTTCCTTCAACACCTTCTGCATATTCCTTATATAAGTTTTATATTTCTCGTCTTGAGAAAGTATCTGGAATGTGCATTGTATCTCTATTTGGAAAACACTCTCCATGTTTTGAAAAGAAGTCTTGCAGCCATGACATTGTAGTATTTACTAGTGGCCCAAACTCTCGTTTATGATGAACTTCTGAATAATATGTAGGATCATTTTCCAAATTATCTTGGATTCTTGATAGATGAAAATTTCCAATTGAATGAAAAATTTTGAAAGTATTTCTACAGAGAAATAAAGACCCAATATGATAATCATAACCCGCTAGTGTAGATTGCATGCACCCCACTAAATTTGAATTCTGCATGCTTTTATTCATTTACAAATAGTTCTTCCTTTTATCCAAAGAAAATTTGAAATCCAAATGTTTCAAGCAATCCTTTTTACAGTAGTCCCTTGAAATGAGCTCATTGATAGAAATTAATCTCGTGAGATATACTACTCTACCCCTTGTATAACTAGAACATCTTAGATTTATATGAAAAGGTCTACTTTTACTCCTAGAAACAATATTTGCTGGAAAAATCTCTACCATTTCATCATTATCTTAACAAGAATTTCCATGATAATTAGGAGGAATACTATTATTAATATGATCATTTTCAATATAGTTAGGAAATTCACCACCAACATTGTTTGAAAAATATTCATTACCATCTTTGGCAGCATGAAAATTTTCAATACCATCATCTGTGGTTTTGAAATATAGAATTGGAGGATATTCTTCACCATCTTTATCTTTCCCTTCATCAGTGTTGCTCTCATAGTACATAGGATTAGGGTTATGTGAAAATTACGAATCTCGATTAATTGGAAATTCTTCATCTTGACCTTCGTCATTTCTGCTCCCATAGTCCATATGATTAGGAATAAGTGGAAATCGAGACTCTCGATTTAATGGAAATTATTCATCCTTCCCTTCATCAGTGCTACTCTCAAAGTCCATAGGGTTAGGAGTAAGTGTAAATTGTGACTCTTTATTTACTGAATTTTTTCCTTCCTGCCATTCATCACTATTTCTCTCATAATTCTTAGGATTAGGAGTAAGTGGAAAATGTGACTCTCTATCCACTGAAATTTTTCATCCTGCCATTCATCACTATTTCTTTCATAGTCCTTAGGATTAGGACTAAGTGGAAAATGTGACTCTCTATCCACTGAAAATTTTTCATCGTGCCATTCATCACTATTTCTCTCATAGTCTTTAGGATGAGGTCTAAGTGGAAAATGTGACTCTCTATCCACTGAAAACTTGTCATCTGACCATTCATCACTACTTCTCTCATAGTCCTTAGGATTAGGACTAAGTGGAAAATGTGATTCTCTATTCACTGAAAATTTTACATCCTGACATTCATCACTATTGCTCTCAAAGTCCTTAGGATTAGGACTATGTGAAAATTGTGAGTCTTTATTTTTTGGAAATTCCTCATCTTGACATTCATCATTGTTGCTCTCATAGTCCATAGGATTAGGAATAAGTGGAAAATTAGATTCTCTATACATTTTAAAATCTTCATCTTTCATTTTTTTGCTACTTCTCTTGTTATATCCATCAATATGAATAGAGTTGTTATGTGACGAAGATGTTGATGCTTCATAAAATGAAACTTCAATATAAGATGAATCCATAACATTCAAACAAGAGATGTTGAATGATGCAAAGGATCTCTCTCCCAATGATAATATATAGCTGAAACAATGAAATTTTCCCTCCAAAAATTTTCGCCGAATTTTTTTGCTTGAAGTATGTACCTCCAAATTTTATTTCTACGATTTATTTGAAAATTAGTTACTAAAATATTTTCTTAATATGGACCCTATTTTTGAATTAAATTCCCTACAAATTTTTCTTCTAATAATGTTTTTCAAACTAAAATATTTTTAATTAAATTATATAACATTTACTTCATTATAGATTTTATTTTTTAATATTTATCATAGTTTGTATCCCACATTTACCCCATCGAAAAGAAATTCTGTTATTTCCGCTTTATAAGAAATTTCATTGTCATTATTCCACACATCACGTCAAGATTTCTCGAGGTTTGTTTAAAAGCTTGGAACGATTTTCTAGAGCAGCAACATTGTCAACGGGAGATTCTCGATTTTGAAATGTTAGTTTTCCTTCTATTTGGAGATTTGTGACATTTCATTCAGACACACAATTAGGGTTGTTATTATCAAGCTTCAAGGGAAAATAAAATTCAAGGATGCAGCTTACATAGTAAGACGTTGAAATTGTATGTTTGATTAATGTTGAAAAAATCATTTATGTACAAGTTAATTGAAATTTTACTATTTCATGTTACAAGAAAAAGCCAAATCTTATTTGCTGTAGAAATCATCCAATTATAAGTGATTGTGTGTTCATTCATGTTGAAAGTTGGACAAAGGATGATAGCTATAAGCTTATTCTTTTCAATCAAGTAGATGGAAAGATTCATAGCCAAGTACTAGTCCATGATGTTGTAAAAAAACTAACATATGAAGATAAAGAATCAAAAGGAGAGATAGTTAACATATATCAAAAACCACAGTCATTGATTAACTATATTTTAGATTTATGTTCAAATGAAGGAGATTGGGTTTTGGATTTATTTTCAGGCTCAGGTAAGTTTTATTATATAAAAATGAATTTCACTATTTATTTTTTTAATTTTTTGTGTTTATACTAATTTACACTAGCATGTTGCTTACAAAAAGGAAGAAATTACATTTCCATTGAAAAAGACCCAGTACAATGAAAATTTATTCAACAAAGAATATTTGCTATTTAATTTCTTCTAAATGCAATGCAATAATTTGGTTTGAGAAAAGAAGATTTTAATGAATCCTGTGTGGCAAAAAAAGCAAAGGAACCTCAACCACCATTAGATGGAATGATTGGAAAGGCATACTTTGGGACATTCGCAGACATCAAAGATCCATCAGAAGAGGAAAATGATGAAACTGAAGCCAATAATGAAAATATTGTGGAAGAGGACAATAATGAAACTCTTGAAGATGAAGAGTTTGGGTTATGTGATATTATTGATTAAGTTTTAGTTAAGCTTTCAAATGAAGCTCATTTTTTGTAACTACTTATTAAAAATTACTTGTAATATTTTGACTATGGCATTTTAACTACATCACTGTCATCATACAACCATCATATCATATATATACAGTTACTTACAACATCCTTGTATTTCATAAAGATCACTATTATCATGTAAGAACAAGTTCATTGAAACTAGAAAAACCCTAATTGGATGGGAGTAGTAGGGTTGACTTCACCATTTAATATGTAAGTTATGATATGATAAGTAAGTAATACTTATGGTTTACATTATGATATGTAAGTAATACTTATTGTTTAAATTATGTAACTAAGTCACTATTTACCTCACGATTTCATAAAATATTGATATATAAACCACTGCCTAATTTGACATATAGATCATTATTATGGTGATAAAATACAAGCAATAAAATTATACTAGCCATTGGGAACCGAGATGCAACAAAGTTAAATTAAAGCATGAATATAAGATATGTATGTGAGTATTGTAGGATGTGGACCACAAAAGGAATGTGATCATCTTAGTGTGCACATCATCTCATACAAATATCGAACCAATTACAAACGATGGAAAAATGAACAAACCATACAGTAATGTCGAACTATTTGAGCCATAGGATACTAGACCTGATTCCCTGTAGAGATGATAAGATACTGATATGAAAATAATTGTGACAATAGTGTACCACAGTAAATATAGATGCAAGTTCTGAAAAACAAATAATGAGCTACAGGTGCCAAGTGTAAACCACTGGAAGCAAGACACAATAGAGCGAGCCAATAATGATAATTGTCAAGCTAATTTTGAGTCTCGATGTCACTGATACATTGAGCTAGTAAAAATACAATGCTAAGAATATAATGCGATCCATACAAAAAACGACATTATAAAGTGAGTATAGAAAATCATAACCGAGCCATAGGAAGCTCAACAAAATGCCGCAAGAAAATATCTCCAAATGATAATCACACACATAATCACATATCTTTGTTATGGTTATGAACGTGTTGTATATATCTACCTTTGATTGGGATTCTAATTTATAGAATTTCATATAATCGAATAGGTGAATTGATGGATCTAAACCAACTTGAAAGATGGATGGAAACCATAATTTTAATTTTTAGTCAATTTAAATATATTTTCCCAAAATTGATTTACCACATGATATGAAAAATTTCTATTTAATAATTTCTTGCCCAATGTTAAATATTGTACATATTAATAATTGAGTTCTTCCTTTTTATCTTATTATAAGTTCTTTAGGGCATAATGGGATTCATTTTTGGTATGTGGGAAATTCATCTTATAGCTACCCAAATTTCAACACTCCCACTCAGTTAGGGAGGAACTATCATCTACATCAAAAGTCTCATATTTGATGTGCATGTCACAATATAAGAAGGTAGGTCATTGTATCATCACCATCTCTCATCTCAACTCATAGTAGAAGAATAATGCATAACCAAAGGTAGGGTAGATCAATTCTCAAACCTTACTTGTCCCAAAGACATATCTCGCATCCATATCATCATATCTCGACATAACTTGATTCCTTTGATCATCAGTTAAACAATATTGATCCAATAGAATAATAAGAAGAAGAAGAATAGGGGAGAATTCGGCTTCCATCCTATATCAAATAATCAGTTCGATCATTTGAACAAAATCATCATAGTAACCAAATCATATCTCGTCTCGGCTTATTCCCTCCTTACTCCATTTGTTGAAAAATCTCGAGGAGGAATCTGACATCATATGGGAGCTCAAGCTACAACACTGTATCAAATGACAATAGGCAAGATCCATCTACTAGCA
The DNA here is from genome assembly GCA_034641835.2 of Pinus albicaulis. Classification (NCBI taxonomy): domain Eukaryota; kingdom Viridiplantae; phylum Streptophyta; class Pinopsida; order Pinales; family Pinaceae; genus Pinus; species Pinus albicaulis. The sequence goes on along the minus strand of JAXQQM020059713.1, from coordinate 102,382 downwards.
AGGATCATATCTATCCTATTGTTTAGCCAACAGGCAAGAAACAAATTTCCATATAGGGTAGATATCAAATTCATCTTATCGTCTAGTGACAATTGGGCTAGATCCATCTACTAGCAAGGATCACATCCATCCTATTCTATAGTCAACAAGTGAGACCAAACTTTCCATACAGGGTAGAGATCAAAACCATACCATTGTTTGTTGATATTTTCAAGTTGACACTAAAGAGTCAAGTAGTAGGAGGCCTACATCCTCTACACTTGAGGTAGATCCACTTGATATGCAAGGATCACACCTACTCAAGTCATCTCAACCTATTAACTAGATGGGGAAGCAATCCCAATAAGCCTCGCTTGTGATTAGGATGAATATTAAGGTATACTTTGTCATTCATGATAAGGGGAGATGCCCAGATTGTCATAAGTGATAAGGATCATGGCCATGCTATCGTCTAGAGATCCCTCAACCCCGGGAGCTCTCGGGATCAATTCCTCTCCTTGTGATCTCAAACAGGGGGGAAGAGCATAGCTCAGTGTTCTCAATCGATCGATACCCTTACCTAGGAGGGTCACATTCATCAATCTAAGATACTCTCATAATATCATAAAATATGATTTAGCATCACTTCCTCTCTCTGCAACATATAAAAGTGCTCATATCTGGCACCGGATCAAATTGCTCACTGAGGAGTTCAACTATACCACCTTATGCAGTACTTTTAAGAAACAGTCTTGTTTTTTCCGATTCATAAAGGAAGTGAAATAAAACATTATGTTATAGAAAATACATATCTTAAATATAAGAATATCATATTCATATTTTCTCCCTTTCATGTAGGAAGGAAACAACCACAAGCCTAAACTTTTCTCATACAACAACATTCTCTCAGTCCATGAGGATGTCTTTGACCCAGCTATATATGTGTCCAGACCCTATTTAGCTCAGGGTGTAGGCTTGAAACACAAGGATCCATTTGGTTGGTTTCTCATTATGGGATCCACCAAATATAGCCACAATAATCCATCAATGTAATCCAGAATGTCATGTTTATGACAATACACTTACTTTAGCAAGGATGCTCTTTTCTACACTTCTATATGAGAAGTGGATCCTGAAACTACTTGAGGTAAACCAGTCCTGTAGGCAATAAACTGTTAGCACACAAAATTATTTAATAAATTCATACCTTCAACAATATCGGATGTTCATCAATCCAAGTCCATAAGACTTGTTTCAATCTACAATCATAGGTCTCTTTTTCATCCATCTCAAAACTTCTGAGGTAGCCTTAAGTTTACAATCTTTACGCAAATAATAATAGTTGTTGGGATCTGATCAAGGGTCACTCCCTATGAATGGGAAGGTTCTTCAATCATCATCAATCAAGACTTAAACATATCTTTCATGCATCAGGATATAGCCATAAAATTGTCATATATGATATCAACTTCACATATATAAATAATTGTTATGACAAGTCAACATCAAATTATTTAATGTATAAGTCATAAATCATTCAACAAGGGTTGATGTTATATAATTAGGGTAGTTGAAAAGAATTCCTCCATTCAATTTCACATATTTATCATGTTATACAATATTTTCCATTATAGTCCTAACATTATCATAGCAATTTCAGTTTATCAAATATTTACCAAAATCAACAATAAGATAGTTAGTAGATCATGAGTATCAATCATATTATTGCTATTAGGGTTACCATATTGATCACAAGTATTGTTATATCCAGTTACCGTATATCCTAGTCAATGATTCTAGCCTGATTTATAAAATCAAAATATCCATCATGATCACATGACAGGTATTGTCTAATATATTTAAATGTAAGTTATTTTCAAAATACTAAGGATATTTAAGTCATATTAATTGTTACTAGAAATTGCACCAATATAACACATGTACCAAAAATAAAACTTACTTTCATATGTATGTGACTTGCATGCATGAATCAATTCATCTATGAGAGTGATATTCTTATCATACCATGAGACTTACCTTGCCATCCCGATGTTGTAGCTAAATCAAAATATAACATTGAAACAACTATGTTATGTTATGCATACATTGCATGATCCAAGATTTTTAACTTCAAGGATGAATTTAGAATTACATATAGCAGAGCATGTTAACAAAGTAAATTTAACCACATGAAAACAAGCGGAAAAACATAATCAATCATGAGATTAAAGACAAAACGATTTGATTATAGATTTCACCCAATGTGGGCGACATCTCTGGTCCCTTCTCAACAGTGGGAAGGACTTATTTTACTAAGTGGCATCAAGGAAATAAAGTACAAGAAACTTTACAAAAATGACTTGTATACCTCCAAATCCAGAAGATGGCCTAAAAATGGATAGCTCCACTGGAGAAATGGACATCAACATTGAATTATTAGTGAAAAATCATGAAGAATTGATTATAAAATTTCCCAATTTTGACACCGGCACCTCTTGCACTCTAAAGGAATCTTCTCAGCATCTCTTGATTCCTTCGCTTAGGGTTCCATGCCCTCTACCTCGTCAGGGTTCCGCATGCACCTCCATGTTTTTCCTCTCCCGATCGAATGGTTTGACCATGTTTTTAAATAATTTGTTGGGTGGAATTTGCAAAGAGGGTCGTTGGCTCATTGGGAAAATGTATAAGTTTGGTTTGGGGGAGGTCGAAGGTTCCAATCCGTCGCCCGACCAACTTTGGAGTTTGCTTGACCGTCGGTTTGAATTGGTATATATTATAGTTTTTTTTAATTTTTTTTGGAGTCACTCGTTGGGGATCGACCCATGTGGGACATGCAGGTTTAACCCCCGTCGATTCCCCTCCAATCAGCATCGTGGTATGGTATACAGTATATGGTGTGACCACCAGGGTTGGGTCGGTCCGCCAAGGGTGCCCCGCCCACCCTTCGTTTTTAATATAATATATCACTGTCGGATGTGGCAGGGGTGGCATCTTGCTACCCTGATCCTTTGTATTTTTAATATATATTTTAATTATGGAAAATTTTAGGGGCTAATATTCGTAGGAGGGCTAATTTTCCATGATTTTTCCAAAAAACAAGATTTGATAATTTCCATTTTTTCTAAAACTGATTCGCCAACATTTTATATTATAAAATTATTTCACCTTTAAAATCACCAAAAATGTATATAGAGACTGTATAAAATTATTATAAATTTGAATATTTTTACAATAATATTATCAAATATTTTATAGATTGCATATGATGGACTACGATATTTTCCAAGGTTTCTAAACTTCAAGATGAATTTCAATCCTTAAAATTTTCCCTTATTTTAATATGTTGATAGGTGGGGTGGGTGTGTTATGAAACCAACTCACAAAATAGAAGAAAAGATAAATCAATGCCTTAGAAATCAGCCTCTTCGAGGCGGCAACCTCCTTTACATTACATAAATGAACAATTCTTGGATGACACAAATGAAAAAACTCCTTTCTATATATAGGAGCCCATGGGGTCACAATACAATCTTAGCCGACCTAACAATAATAATGTAAGGGAACAATAATAACAATATGGGGACTACAGGGGTACAAAAACAAGAATAAGGGGGCTGCACTAATAACAATAAGGGACTACACTAGTAATATAGGGCCCTAACATTCCCCTCTCCTTAAAAAATGTGTTGTCCTCAACGCTTGAGTAGTTTTGGATGTTTCTGTATAAAATTATCATCCTCCCATGTGGAATATTCAGTGGGTAAGTTCTTCCACTTGATGAGATACTCTGAAATTGATCGATTTCATAGCTATCGAGTTCTTGTTTCCGTGACTGCTTCAGGTTCCAATATGATTTTTCCTTCCTCATCAAGTTTTGGAAATATTGTTTGTACCAGAATTTTGTCACCTATAACCTTCTTTAAGCATGAAACATGGAAAATTGGGTGCACTTGGGAAGATGCAAGAAGCTCCAATTTTTATGCCATAGTACAAATATTTTGCAACACCTTGTAAGGACCATACTACTTTGGAAATAATTTATTATCCTTATTAGCTTGCTTGAGGGGCATTTGTTTGTATGGTTGTAGTCGTAAAAATACCTAGTCGCCTACATCAAAACTTCTCTCGCTGTGATCTTGATTTGCATGTTGTTTCATTCGATTTTGTGCCAAATTTAGGTTATCCTTTAAGAGTTGGAAAACTTGTTGTTGATGCTCGATGTGATCTTCCACTGCTTGAACCTTATAATTTTCTCTAAATATTATGTGATGGATGGCGGATGGTATTCATAAAGTTCGATAAATGGGGTTAATTTTGCTATAGTGTGGAAGGAAGTATTATACCACCATTCAGCCAGAGGTAAACAATTGACCCATTATGTTTGTTTATCATATACAAAGCAACGAAGATATCCTTTCAAACATTTTTTCATTATCTCAGTTTTCCCATCGGATTGAGGTTGATAAGATGAGCTATGAGCTAGTTGAGCACCCAAACAAGAAAATAATTCCGTCTAAAAAATTCCAGTAAAAATGGGATCTCTATTGCTTACAATAATTTTTGGGTTTCCATGTAGCTTTTTAATTGTTTCCATAAATGCAGTAGAAATTGTACTCGCTTTCAATGGATGAGATGATGCACAAAAGTGTGCATACTTGGTAAGCCTATCAACTACCACCATGATGACCTTATTTCCTTCAGACTTATGTAAACATGTGATCAAATCCATTGAAACCTCCTCCCAACATTGATTTGGAATGGATAAAGGTTGTATCAGACCCAGGGTCTTAATTGTCTCAACTTGATTTTGCTGGCAAAACAAACATTCCACCATAAAATTTTGAATATCAGATTTAAGGCCATCCCAAAAAATTATTTCTTCACCCTGTGGTAAGTTTTTAAAAATCCAGAGTTTCCTCCTAAGGGAGAGGTGTGCAATTCCAAAATAATATTTTTTTTTAGTTGGGAATTCTTACAAAGATATAAGCGATCTTTGTACCATAAAGAATAATTTTTCCAACTAAATGTATCATATGTACTAGGATCTTGCTGCAACTTTTGAATGAGTGTCCATACTTCTTTGTTCTTCTTCCATTCATCTCTTGCTTCGGTTATCCAATCTGGTTGGATAATAGAAATGGCACAAAGCAATGCTTCCACCTCTTCATTCTTTCTTGAGAGTGCATCTGCAACAACATTTACTTCCCTTTTTTGTAGATTATTTCAAATTATGCACATCTTTACGGCCAATTTTTTAGACTCTTAGGAATATTCTTTGTTCCAAAAAGTATTTAAGACTATCGTGATCAGTTTTTACCTTGAAATGTCTTCCCATTAAGTAAGGTCGCCATTTATTTAGTGCATTTAGTATTGCCAACATTTCCTTATCATAAATAGCTTTCTGTAAATACTTTCCTTTGATTGGAAGACTTTCAAAATAAATGGGTCTTCCTTCTTGCATTAAAACAACACCAATTCCATTTCTTGAGGCATAACATTCCACAATAAAGGTATTTGTGAAATCTAGCATAGCTAAGACTGTTTCTTGGCACATTGCCTCTTTAAGATGTTCAAAGGCCTTAGTTTCTTCAGGAGTCCATGAAATGAATCTTTCTTCAATAATGTTGTTATAGGTGTTGTTATTTTCTCATAATTCTTAACAAACTTGTGATAATATCCTGTTAACTCGAGAAATCCTCACAACTTCTTTATGGTTGTGGGGAATTTCCCTTCCTTAATGGCTTTAATTTTTTTAGGGTCTACCTCAACACCCTTCTGAGATACAATATGACCCAGATATTCCACCTCTTATACTCCAAAGAAAAATTCAGAGGTTTTTGCATATAAGTGTTTCTCCTTCAATATTTTGAGCACCCTATCAACATGTTGAACATGATCCTTGCAAGACCTGTTGTAGATTAGTATATCATCAAAAATTACTAACACAAATTTTCTAAGGAAGGGTTTGAAAATGGAATTCATCAACCCTTAAAATGTAGAAGGTGCATTGTTAAGGCCAAAAGGCATGACCAAAAATTCATAATGACCCTCATGAGTTTGAAATTCTTTTTTCAAAATGCCTTCAAACTTCATTCGAATTTCATGATATCCTGAATGGAGATCCAACTTGGTGAAATAAATTGCTCCATGTAATTCATCCAATAATTCATCAATCACAGGAATGGGAAATTTATCTTTAATAGTGAGCTTATTGAACTCCCTATAATCCAGACATGTGCACCATGATCCATCCTTCTTGTGCACCAATACTACCGGAGCAGAGAAATAACCTTGACTAGGTTGAATTATACTAGCCTCTAGCGTTTCTTCAATCATACATTCAATTGCACTCTTCTGGAAATAAGGATATCTGTAAGGCCTGATGTTTGGAGAAACACTTCCTGGAATGAAATGAATAACATGATCATGATCACGAATAGGTGGGAGTCCTTTAGGAGTTTCAAACATCTTGGAATGATTGCCCAAGACTTTTTGGAGATCTAGAGAAATAGACGATTTTGATGTTGGAACTTCAGGTGAGCATAATTGTGCAATGACGCCTCAATTTTCTTTCCTCATAAGATTTATCATGACATTAGAGCTTATTATATTTCCTATATTTCCTATGATACCCCGTAATTCAACTTCATTTCCTTCCCAAAAAAAATTCCAGAAAAATTCTTGAAAATTAAAATCTGTTGTCCCCAAAGATTGTAACCATTGTACTCCTAGTACAACATCAGCACCACCCATTAGAATGGAAAGAATTGGACATTTCAATACATATTCCCCCATGGTTAGCTTGATATTATGCCACTTTCTAGAGAAATTTAGAGTTCCTCCATTTTCCACCATCACTTGACACTCTGATGTTGGGTATAGGAAGAAATTCAATTCCTTGGCTCCCTTACAATGAATAAAATTATGGGTACTACCTGAATCAATAAGCACTATTACTTTTTTCTTATTGATATGTCCTTCTATATTGAGAGTTTGAGGAGTGGTAATTCCTGCCAATGCATTACAAGATATTCTTGGATTCATTTCTTCTTCCTCTATGGTTGGTTCCTAGAGTATATCCTCCTCTTTTGAAGTTTCTTGGTCCTTTTATTCCTCCTCTTCACAATCTATGTAAAATAATTCTTCTCAGCACACTTATGACCTTTAGTGTATTTGCTATCAAAAATATGACAAATCCTTTTTGCTCTTTTTTCTTCCAATTTTTGTGGTGTCAACCTTGCAGGCTATGGAATTCTAGGAGTAGCAACACTTCCATCTTTATAGTTGTGAGTGGTAGGCTTCCTTGTCGCCATAATTTTGCTTTCAATTTTTCTTGCCAACCTGAATGCCTTCTCCAATGTATCAGGTTCCCAAAGGTGAACCTCGTGTTGGATGTTATCCTTTAGAGTCCTTATGAAGACATCAATCCTACATTCCTCTGGAATATTATTTACCCTTATATTCAATTTTTGTAAGTCTTCAATGTGCTCCATCATTGAACCCTTTTGTTTGAGATTTATCAATTGGATAAAGAAGGTGTTGTTCTTTGTATCCTCATAATGTGCTATCATTTCCTCCATAAAAATTGACCAAGTGACCAGTGGTTTACGAGAACAAATCCATCGATACCATACAAATTGATTTTGTTCTAAATATAAAGTTTCAATGCATACCTTTTATTTGTTTTCCGTATTATGGAGCTCAAAGTATTTCTCCATTTGTAGTATCCAAGTTATCCGATCCTTGCCATAAAACTTCCTCATATCTATCTTTGGAATATGGTGGGTCTTAAATCCAGCATTAGACTCTATGAAATCACGACTAACATTTATTTTGTTCTCATCATGATTTTCCTCTACTACCTTTTCGCCATTAGGAAGCTTTTCTTGTAGCAACTTTTCCAAACCTTCCATGGATTTCTTCAAATATTCTATACCATCCATTGTATATTACATGCCATCCATCTTAGCTTCCATGCCATATATCTTAGCTTCCATGCCATTCTTCAAACCATCCATCTTCGCTTCCACACCTTTCTTCAAACCATCCATCTTAGCTTTTATACCATGCATCTTAGCTTCCATGCCATCCATCTTAGCTTCTATGTCATTCTTCAAACCATCCATCTTATATTCCATCATTTTCTTAAAACCATCCATATTAGCTTCCATGCCTTTCTTCAAAACTTCCATTTCATTTTTTGTTACTCTTTGCAGGAGCGAAAATTGTTGCACTTGTTCTTGTAATTTTAATATATCATGTTGCACTTCTTCCTCTTCATGAGTCATAATACAGCCTGCTGAGGGCTTAATGGGTGTTGAATTATTTTCAGGGGGGATTTTGGAACCCAATACTAATATCTGTGCTTCAATATGCCCTTGGAATCACTTCAAACTGATTTTTCAAACAAGACTTATGCAATTTTTTAAAAAAATACACATATTTGTCTTGCTTTTGAGGAGCTCGATATTGAAGCTGATGTATCTCTGTAATTTCGTATCCTTGAGATTTTATCTTTGGTCCTTTAGTAGCCCTCTAAATTTTATTTCCAATGCCACAAGTCAGACCTGATTTGGATTCTTCAAGGCAAAATTGTGCCCAAACTCCCACAATGACCTACTTATCGAATAGTTCAGTAGAGCGAACTTATACGACATGCCACGTGTTATTGTTTCCTCCTATTTCTCTAAAATTGATACATAAGAAAACAAATTCCTTTAATTTCAGCCACTTTTTACAAAATTCCAATCCGATGCTCAGAGAGAGAGTTGTGATGATTTTCCCAAGGTCATCTCTTTGAGTTGAAATTCAGGATCCTGCAAAAACCCTAACTGCCACAGCTCATATATCTGAAAATATTATGAACCAAGATCTGAAATTTATACACGACGTTCCTCGAGATTTCTTCACAAATGGTTTTTTTTTTATAGCTTTTGAACCTTCGTAGAAAAAAAGTTATAGTGAAAATGTCAAGATGACCTGTTTGAAGCAGCGAAACCCTAGAATCCAAAGCTCTCATACCAAATGCTATGAAACAAGCTCACAAAATATAAGAAAATATAGATCAATGCCTTAGAAATCAGCTACTTCGAGGGGGAAACCTCCTTTACGTTACATAAATGTAATATTCCCAAATGGGGAATGCAGCAATACAAGACAGTTATGCAGGAAAATAACATAGTTCATCTAAAGCATAGCAGGAGGCCAATATGGAGACCCTTTATTTACATTTATAACAGAAAAATATATGCATAATATGGCCCATATGATGTACAATAGGAAATAGAAGTCTCGAATGGAAGAAAATCCTCAAAAAGATGTGTTGCAATCACATACATAGACTGGAAAATGCTTGCCAACGTTATTTTATTAAGATACAATAGATGTTGATTACACTTCAGATCTATAGAAAATTAGTTATGAAAATTCAGATTTGTAATAGATCCATACACTATATAAGCTCTTCTTCAAATTCCCCTTGGGGTTTTCAGCAAAAGATCATGTATAAGGAGTAGATCTGAGATCTAAATCTGCAGATCTGCAGAAATATGTAGATATTCAGGAGTATTTATATCTGATCTGATATATACAATATAATGATCCTCTTCAATGGATCTCAAAGGTGAAGGGCAGATCCCCAACACATGAAAATCACTCCTCCAAAAAGTTGTGCCAAAAGTCCCTGCAACAACACCTATAGAAAATGCAGATCTAGAAGTAAAACCGCGCTGTAGGGTTTAGATAATGTTTGGCCACATGCCAAGATCTGAAATTGATGCTCCAATGATCCAATACTTTCTTTCCAATGGGATAGAAGACTTCCCCACTGAAAAGGAGCACTAGAATGGTCTAGATCTGAGTAGATCTAGCCTCCACTTACTGTATCTTTCAAAGACAACCAAACCCTCAACAGGATCTGCGTTGTAATTGGAAGAAGAAGCTTGGCCTCAAGCCAAATAGTGGACTATGCAATACAAGGCTCTCCCAAGAGCTACTCAATGGGAAGAGGTGGGATTCCCAATCATGAACACCCAATGCTAAACAACATTTGAAATCTAGGCTAAACAGCCAAAGAAAGTTGTATGTCTAAACAAACAATAAAATCAGAAAATACAATATCATCAACAACCTTTTCATGCTACCATCCCCTTCCATATATATATTAAGAGCTTGTAAAACCTAAACCACCTTCAATGAAATAGCTTCTTTCATACAAGCCATCTCCATTTAAAACTACGTTGTGCCTCATTGATGGCCACTCCTCCAAGATAGCGTTGTAGATTTGGTCATGGTTGACCCAGTCAAAACATTTAGCCCTTTCACACCTAAGGGGATTGCTTACATAGCCAAGATTTAGCCTTTTTCACATTTGGCATTGATTTATTTACTGTTTAGGAGTTTTATTAACCTCCTTTACACTTTTATTCATGGAACAGAAAAATAAAATAAAAAATGAATATTCCCATTAGCTTAGGACTAATTGGGAATATTACAATCCTCCCCTCCCAAATGTTGCTTGTCCTCAAGCAACTGATAAGGTGAGTGTTGCAATTCTTATCCTCCTCCATTGGTGACATCATCATATGATAAGCTCTCTCCATAAGCCAAGTATTCACCAATCCAACCCTCCATGAATTGTTCCTCCAAAGTTCTTATGAGACGTAAATAGTGCATCCCATAAGGAGACAATATCTCAAATGAAACAAACATGGCTTGCCCAATTTCCTCCCTGAAACATGTAGCATAAGGTACATGGATAACCTCCATCCCATAGGGAACATACATACCTCCCATCCTCCCTCCATACATTCCCATAAAAATCACAAGTACATCATCAATGTATGGGAGCAAAACAATATACATACAAACATAAATTTGTGCATATGGAGGTGGGTCATAGTCCCACATGTGGAACTAGCACAGTGCATATCCTGCCTACATCAGATCTAGATGTGGTACGTGGTTTCCCCACAACTTACTTGATGCCCATTTTATCTCACTATGGCTGAAAGTATAAGATATATTTGGTGCCTTAGGAATGCACCCATCATGAAATAAAATATCCCTTTGTTCATCAAGGGAGTGGCCAAGTTCAGAAATTTTTGTGGCCCAATGTTGGCCATGAAGTTCATAAGATACAATACTCCTCCTTGGAGTCATGGCCTGCATAAACACGGTGAAAGAATGCATACAATCAGAAAATAAAACATGTTTTACATGAGCATGTCCTTCACCAACAGTCCTCCTCATACAAATGGAGTGGTGCATAGATCTACCTCCTCTCTCAAAAGAGAGAAGATATGGTTGAAATAACTCTTTCATAGAATCATGTTGATGCCCCAACTCAACAGGGTTCATGCATTCTTGAAAATGCTGATGTAGTTCTCCTTCTAATCCTTCCCAATCAAAGCTCCTTATGATGATGTTGTAGATCTTCATGGAACATATGTGGCTGAAACAGAACTCTTCATAAGCTCTTTGTAGCAACTTCTTCTTGAGCTTGGAGGCTCTTAACAATAATATCCTACCATGATGATAGATGACTCCTCCTTTGACTAAATAGCCCTCTTCATGCAGTTGGTCATCAAGTATCATACAAGTGTGAAGATCCTTGGAATAATCCACCAACAGTTGGGATTTCCAATATGGATCTAAACTGCCCAACAATGACAGCGCTGATGACACATCAAAAAAAATTTCTATCATGTTTCTGCTCTCCTCCTTTACATCTCCCATGTGAAAGGTATATGTTGGAAGGCCATTCCTTCCATTCTTCTCTTCCCACGACATAGAATCATAAATGAGAGTGGGTGATAATGATAAGGGAAGAAGATCTCCCTCCACCTTGTGCCTACCCAAGCCTCCCAACACTGTATCATTTTCTTCCAGTGCTCTCATCCCTCCTAGATATGAATTTGGAGCATCATGTGGTGAGATATCTCTCACAAAAACTAAATCAAGTGGCCTCCCAGGTGGTTTGCCACTAGATAAGAGTGTCCCATGCAGCAATCTCATGAGCATGATAGATGGGACTGTAAGGTCCTTGCTTCCACTGTGAAAATCCATCTCTGTTCTTTTTGTGGAAGTGGTATGTGAGGGATATGTATGCACGCCTTTGATCATTTGGGTTTGACCACTCTTCTTGTCCACCCATTCCATTTACAAAGCCTCCCAATCAGTGGTGACTTTCCCTAATGTAATCAGCCATTGAACACCCAAAATCACATTGGTGTCAGGTATGTCAACCACAAAGAAGTGATCAACCAATGTATAAGTTCCCATGGTGACTGAAAGTGATGGGACATAATGCATGCATTGCATTGTTCTATCTCCTGGGACCAAAACAGAGAATCCATCAAAAGTATCAGTGGGTATTGCCCTCCTTTGCACTAGCTGGGCATCAATGAAATTGTGAGTTGCCCCACTATCAATCAAAACAGAGACCTTTTGATTCAAGATGGAACCTTGAACTCTTAAGGTCAAGTACTTATGTACTCCTCTCAAAGATGCAAGAGCCCCTCCAATAGGAGAAAATGCTCCATCCTATTGTACGGTACAACAATCCTCCCCATTTCAATTTTTTTAAACTTCATTTAGAAATAGGTCCCCTTTCTTTCCTTTTAGATAGGAATAAAATACTTAGAGAAAATCTTATCATTTTGAATAAAAATAAAAGGTTTATTGTTAAAAGGGCATATATTGCATAGAAAGTGTTTATATACAAACGCAACATTGAGAAAATTTCCAATCCGATGAAACATAAAGAATTTATCACATTAACATAATTATTAAAAAGTATTTAAATGGAACAAAGTCCGATGTGATAAAGTAATCGCAATCGCAAATCACAGATATCTTTAAGTTGTATATTTGTTTCATAAATACTTCGATGCGATTAACCAATCGCAATCACAATTCGTAGAAGTGTTAAACTGTCACATTTGTTCTGAAAATCTCCGATGCGATGTGATTAATCAGAATCGCATTTAATAAAAGCAATATAATATGCACTTGTTTCATAAAATCTGATGCGATGGACCAAATAGCAAATCGCAAATCGGAAATTATCATTTGCAATTCATTTTTTTGAGAAGAGCCGATGCGATACACCATCATCGCAATCGGAAATCGGAGGAAATTATGAAATCTTTTTTGTCGTCCCTCTTGAAAATATCCGATGTGATTAACACTTAATCTTTATATTTTACATTGTGCATATATTATTTATTCATCGCAATCGCATGATTCAAAGGGAAATTTTTATGTTTTCATTTCAAAAGACGTTGATATTCGATTGTACCCTTATTATTAATAGAAAATCAAAATAATGATGGTTATTGATTCTATTTCAGATACGTTGAGTGTGACTTCTTAAGAGAGCATTTAAGTTTAAAATACGGAGTTATAAATGAAAAATCAATGAATAAATATTTCATATAGCTATTCTCTTTATTCTCTTTTTACCACCTTTGAAAGCTTTTTCTCCATCACAGAACAACAGAACTTCCAATCCTTTCATTCGCCGAGCAAGAGAAATGATACTAGACAACGAAATGTCTAAGAGATCGAGGAAAGAAAAGACCACTATCGCTGCGAAGACCCCTATTTTCACCATGGTACCTAAAGAGAAACCAGCCAGAATTAAGCTGGTTATAGACACATCGTGCCAAGGTCTTGCAAAACTCTCTTGGGAAGAGGTATATAACCTCATTGAAAAGGAAAATCCTAAGGTCACTAAGGCGAAGGCATCTGTTCCTGACAAAGATGACTTAGAGTCTGATTCAGAAACTTCTCTTCAAGCACTTGCGAATTCATTCTTGCACTGAATTGCAGCTCGAGCAAACATTTTTCCTTACTATGATGTAATTCAATGGGTAATTGACAATGTGACTATCAGAGACAGGATGTTTATTTCGGATGCTGGGACAACATTTGGGTCATTTAAAGCAGAGGACATTAAAATAATGTACCACCTTCCGGACCCACAGAAAATCTACAACAAATCCTTCATCAAGGACTTTGCTGCAAATAATGAAAATCAATCGGAGCCAATCAGAGAGTGGAGAAGAGCTCCAGAGAAACACAAAACTGAGGCATCAGGTATGTACTCTGTGGAATCTCTTTCACCTCCATGATGTTATGCCACCGCAATGATGTGCCGACTATTCGGGAATGATAATTCAGCTAGGATTTTGATACAAATGGTGCCTTTAATTCATTTTCCTATAAATTTCGAAATCATGGACTGGGCTATCATTATTTCAAATAAGATAGCCAATAGGATTCTGGAATATAGAAAGGACAACGACATAGGAAACACAACCCCATTCTAATTTTGTGCCTATATTCTAGATGCCATATGTTTTAATTCTGAATTTCCCATGTTAAGATGGAAATTGACCCCCAAAGATCCTGCTCCTATTCATATATATCATAAATTCTTGTGGAAAGTTCATTTTAAAAAGAATTTTAATAGGATTTGTCATGGTTTCCTCATCCCTGTTTATCAAACCATTTTTAACCGATTCCCTCCCAAGCTTTCTGAAAAAGCCAAAATTGATATCTCCTTGATTGGGGACTGGTTCGGGGAAGAAAAATCTACTTATATCAGAGTCTTCGGGAGCATTGTAGAACCCCATATTTTTCCTCTATATGTTCCCGATAAACTATTAGCATAAGAGATTTCCTATCAGTTAATAGTAGAAGGCATGTCCAGGTCTTTGAAGAATAATAAAAAGTTGATGTAGCCTTCTTTTACCTTCCATTGTGGAGATTATACTCTTAACAATTTTACACATGCTGAGAAGGAGGTTATCAAGATAAGAGATCTTAAATTCTCTACAGTCCTAGGAAGGCAATATGACCCAAAGAAGGTGGCTTTTGATTTCACCACTTCAGTTTCAATCGCTTCGTTTGAGCATGAACCAAATGAGTTTGATGATTTGTTTGTTTCTGTTGATAATATGTCCCAAGTTTATGACTTAGCCAAGTCTAAATTTCAGACTGAACAGATGAATAAATTCATGTTATTTAGAAGCCAGAGACTTCTCAAAGCTCCTCTAGATCAATTAAGAATTCCCGTGTAAGAATCTGAAACACAACAAAAGGAAAAGGAGGATACATCTGAAAAAGTAGCTAAAGAAACATCTACCAGTAGGGTCAATGAACATATACAGAAAGAAGTCACTAAGCCTGTTGTGGAGAAAGAGAACACTAGTGATAAACCCAATGTACATGTTGATCAACAATCTTCAGCTCAGATAGGAAAGGAAAGCACAGGTACTGAGATCAATGTGCATAGTGAAAAAGGAGATACATGCAGTAAGGCTATTGTACAAAAAATAAAAGGAGATATGAGCAATAATCCAGATACTCAACTTGGAAGAGAAGAAGCTGCTAAAAAAGTAGTGGAATCTGTTGAACTTATAGTTTCTTCCCATTTGCTGAGCCAATATGAGAAATTTGCTCAGCAAATAGGACAACAGAATAATCCCCAAGTTAATGTTATGGAAGATCAAGATATGGAAGTTATTCTTGAACATCCCACAGGTGAAATTATGTTGAAAGTATAAGAAATTCCTCCTTTGGATGTATTTTACAGTCCCAAGCATAGGGATATTGTTAGAAAGCAGAGGAAGAGGAGAATAACTGACCAGGACCCACTTTCAACATCACAAGTGGAATTCATGAATATTTTTTATAAATATGCTGAGGTGAATCCTTCTGAGGATCTCACCAAATTATCTCAATATGTAGGTGCCTATAGTGCTGCAACTATAGATAAAGCTTCTGATGTCTCCCAGTTGATGAAACAAAAAGACTTACAGATAGCTATGCTGGAAGAACAGGCCACAGAAAATCAACAAAATCTTTTTCAGTTAGAAAAACAATTTCAAGATAAAGCGCTCATATCTAAATAGTTGGAAGAGCAGCTTAGCATTAAGAAGAAGAATATTGATGAACAAGCCTTGAACAAACTTCAACAGTTGAATCAAGAGGTAGAAAAGTTACAAAATCTTCTGCAAAATGAGAAAAATGTAAGGATTGAACAAGAGAAAATATTCCAATCAGCTTTGGATAAGTTCAAGGATTACCCTAAATTGGATCAATTCAAAACTGAAGTTCTGGAAACAAACAAACTGCTATCTCAGCAGTTAAACAAATTTGATCTAAAGTTAGCACAAGTTGAGCCCTTGTGCGAAATAACATCATCCTTGATAGATGAATCAGTTACTCTCAGGCAAGAAATTGATGATGTTGATGAAAAAATTTCTGAATTCCTTTCATGGCAGGACATAGAGAAGGGCAGAAAAACTAATCTTCCCAGAATTGAGGAAAGACACAAAGAAATTTTATTTGTAGAATGGGAACAACAGCTGATGAAATCAGAAAGAGCCATATCAAGAGCTAAAGGTATAATGAATAATATAACAAAATTGGTTAATGACAGCTTGTACGCCACTAATTTGATCTCAGATTGTACTCCAGGCAAGTTACCAAAAGTAAAAGAGGTTGATTCCAGGTGGAAGGAAGAGATAATCAATAATAATCAACAGATTGGCAAACTTCAAGGAATTTCATGGGATATTATGTGGACTTATCTAATCAAGCCACATAGTCAAAAAATGGCCATCAAATTTCTTTCAAGTGCTATTAATTGTATCATTCATGAGTTCCCTAATGCTACGTATACGGGGCAGTTGCATTCAAAAATGAGTCATCCAGCGGAAATTAAATATATGCTCAAAATATGTCGTTTGGGCACATTAAAAGCAGGATATAATCAATGAATCGGTTCTACCTCAATATCGCAATGTTGTTTTAAGATTTCCAATGATAGATTGTAGCAGTAGTTTTAGTTATTTTGTTTTATTTTAAAGTTCCTATTTAAACCCCTTTCATGCATTTAGAAAGGGGTCCTGAATTTGTGATATTTTGACTTGTTTATTACATTTTTGTACTCCATTGACTCTTATATTTTTATAAAGGATCACATCTGGTGGTTTTATGTAAAATTGTCTTTAAGAATTGCATTTCTGTATCTTGGAGCCTGTTTTACATTGAAGTGTTGGATTTTGATATTGAATTTCATCGGGAAAAGTACCAAGATGGATATGGTATTTCTATCTATTCACTGCTAATTTTCTTATGTTATGAAATATTCTCTTTAAAAATTGCTATCATTTATATGTACTCATTTTACAATATTTCTTTATACATATCATTTCTGAGTGTATAGAAGTATTTCATCTTTCATAGCATATATAAATGATATATTAAATGATGAATATAATGTGTTATTATAGCTCTGTTTAATTTCTTAAATAGAGTTATCATTATTTGTTGCTGCATATTTCAGTTAAATAATAATACATTTTCATGGTTATTTATTTAATTGAAACAATCTTAAATTTATATTCATATTTGATACCCGGGTTATTTTAGAATTATTTATCAATTATAGATTAAATTAGAATAGATTATTTCAGTCATTTTAGTCCCATTTTCCACTCATCCAATCATTCTATTACCAACCCATTTAGTTATTAGGAAACTAGTCCTATAAATCCAGTCGTAGCCACCATACCAAACAGAAAAGGAGTTGTCTTAAGGTCTTGACCAGGTGGTTATCCCCCAATGTTTGAAGCAGCGATTTTCGAGGCTTCAACATTTTTGGTGCTAGAAGGAGGGCCAAAGCTATGAATGGCGAATAAATACAAAACTATAGTCCATTATAAGAGCAGAACACCCTCATCACCTTCAATTTCTTCTACATCACAAATGACTAGGGAAGAAATTGATAGAACTACTCAAACACCCACTTCCAAAGTCTCAAACCAATTAGACAATCAACCTTCTGAGTCTCTTGAAGTTGAAGCTTTTGTTCATAAACTTCAAGGCTTCTCGTTATCATTAGAAGATTCTAAAACATCTGAAGGTAGTGTTACATCACAATTTGTTTCTTCCATACCTCTCACTAGATCACAAAGTGAAAAACTTGGTATTCCTCCAAAGGAATTTCCTTTACCTAGTAGAGTTAAAACAAGAAGAATCCCATCGGAAACAGAGAGTGATATTAGTTCTTCATCACAAATTCAATCATCTGTTTCCCAAGCTTCGACTCATAAAATTACAGTTGTCTCAACATCTGCTATTCCAATATTAACTGCTCAAACAACATTTACACAAATACCAGTTGTCTCTTCTAGTACTTCGACCATTACTACTCAAACACCAGTTGTCACTTCTAGTTCTTCGATCATCATCACAACAATGGCACAAAGACCATGGACTAGACCTGGAGCTGTTAATATGGTTGCACCTTTACATGATTTACCAGATCATGTTGAAAAGTGGCTACCAAAATTCAGTCCTGACATGAACATACAAGATGAAGAACACATAAATAACTTATGCTTTCTGTAAATTTGAATGCAGTAGAACATGAAGATGTTGTAGTGAAGTTATTTCCTTATACTTTACAAGGGGAAGCAGGATCCTGGTATTTTTCATTATCTTCAGGTTCTATTACAAGTTGGGATATTTTCCAAGATAATTTTTTAACCAAATATGGAGATGATAGATCTATAGCTACCTTAATCAATGATCTCTCCAATTTGAAAATTGAACCTAAAGAACCCATAAAATATTTTAATTCTTGATTCAATAAACTCTTGAATAAAATCCCTACAACATCTAAGCCTAGTGAACAGGTTAGAAGTGAATGGTATATCATTGTTTTGCCTTCAAACATAGATATTTTTGTAGATAGAGTTGCAAAGCCTACTTTGGCTAAAAACATGAAAGAAGCAATTGTAGGGGAAAAAAGGATTGTTGCTTTGGATAAGAAAAATTCCATCGAAGAAAGAAAATTCAAGAAAGTCAGCTTTAAAGATGATTCAAAGAAGAAGACACCCAAAGATCCATATGACATGGAAGGCTTACAGAAAGTCCTCAAAACCATGTCCAATGAAATGGTTGAGATTAAAAAGCAAGTAGCAGAGACTTCTACTAAAAGACCATTTAGAAATTTCAAGAGAAATCAAACTGAATCTAAGCCTCCCAGTTCAATCTCCAATGCAGAATTAGAAGAGGAAGAAGAAGAAGATACTCCTCCAGTATCAGATGACGAAGAAGAAAGAGAGGAAATAACTGAATTTCATGGAATGTGGGAATTCATTCTCCTTAATTTGGACAATGAAATAGAACAAGAATCTATGCCTGTAAGTACAAGGAGAAAATCTACATCGGAACCTGTTCAACCTGTTCCTAAGAAGAAAACTACAACTCCAAGTACCAAAGACAAAACTCCTACAAAGAAAGCTTCTCCCTTACCCACTCAAAATCAACCATCATCTTCCAATCCTCCCACATCATCATCTAAGACTCTAGTGGTATCAGATCCGATGGATTATAACATTGTTGAAGACATGAAGAAGACTAGAGCAAACATTTCTTTACATAAACTCAGCAAACTTAAACATCAACAAAAGCTTCTATTAAAAGAATTAAATGCTACACCTATTACTCCTCTACCAAGTGGTGCAGTTGCCAAAGCAGCTAAAGGGACCGGTAAGCCACCAAACAAAGTAGATGCCACAGACACTGTTATTATTGGAGAAAGATCAAATTCTCGGACACCTCCATTTTTGTTGACTTATGAAATCTACAACAAGAATTTTCATAATTGTTTAATTGATTCAGGAGCATCCTCTAATGTAACGCCTACTTTAGTCTGTGAAAAATTGAATATTGAACCATAAAAGTTTGCACTTCACATTGTTCAATTGGATCGCTCTAAAGTTCAAGTTGTAGGAGAAATCAATTCAGTTACCATCAGACTATCTTCTGATCCTAGGATTGTCCAAAGAATTGATATTCTAATTGCAGATATTCATAAATTTTATGGATTAGTCTTAAGCAGGGATTGGTCTGTAAAGCTCAATGATTATATCACAACCAATTATTCACATATGTGGCTCCCCTACAAAGGGAAACCAAACCAAATCAAAATCGAGAGAGAAAAACACATGACACACACTGTAATTGAATTTGAACAACCAAACGAACCTGTAGCTTTCAACAACAATATCCTTGGAGGTTATTCTGCTGAGTCATTCCTTGGGAATTTTACTGCACCAAAATCACCCTTTTCTGTAAATACTTTTGTTTCACAAATTGAAAATTTTTCGCAATCTGATTCTTCTAGAATTGTTAATATTTCTGATACATCTGTAGACAAACCTGTAGATAAATATTTATTTTGGTCATTATATTTTGATGGATCAAAATCTAGTGATGGAGCAGGAGCAGGATGCATTTTAGTAGATCCAGATGGAGAAAAAACCATGCTCTCATGTAGACTAGAATTTGAGTGCACTAATAATATTGCAGAATATGAAGCCTTGATTCAAGGGCTTTATAAAGCTATAGGGTTAAATGTTAAATACTTGAAAGTATATGGTGATTCCAAAATTATCATAAGACAAGTAAGGAATGCCATCCATTGTCTTTCAAGACATCTCAAACATTATCAAAACTTAGTGCAAGACCTTACTACTCAATTTTTAGCATTTAATATCTCTTCTTTTCCTAGAAATCAAAATACATCAGCTGATTTGTATAGCTATTGCTGCATCCAAACTCCTCCCTGCTGAAGATTGCAGTCTTGATAGATTTTCAGTAGAATTGATTTTTCGCCCATTTGTTCCCGATAATATCACAAACTGAAGAGTATTCTACCATGACGAAGATATATTAAATTTCTTAGCTTCTGAGAAATCCTATGATGAACAAATTATTGATGAAGATGATCATGATCTGCAAATTACTTCAAAAAGTAATGAAAATCCTATTCCTAAATATGTTGTTAAACTTGAGGATCTATATGATATAAAATACATATTCAAGAAAGTTACTAATGCTAAACTTCAAAGTTCAACTTTGAAGTTTGAATTAGTAAATCTTGGCTCTAATTCTAAACCTCAAAATGTTAATCTAGGACTCAATTTAACTCCAGAAGAAAGAAATGCTTTCATCAAACTTCTGAGTAGGTATAAAAACGTCTTTGCTTGGAATTATGAGGACTTAAAAACTTATGATACTTCTGTTATTCAACACAATTCCAATGCTATCTGATATTAATCTTGTTCAACAGAAGTTAAGAAAGATTCATCCAAATCTTTAAGATCAAATAAAAACAGAACTCAATAAACTTTTGAAAGCCAAAATCATTTTTCCTGTTAGGCATTCTAATTGGGTTTCCAACATGGTACCTGTTAGGAAGAAGAATGGTGATATTAGAATCTGTATTGATTTTAGAAATTTAAACAAGGCATGTCAAAAGGACAATTTCCCATTGCCAACCATGGAGAAAATACTTCAAAAGGTAGTTGGTTTTGAACTCATGTCCTTCCTTGATGGATTTTTAGGCTATAACCAAATATTAGTACATCCAGATGATAGGTTGAAAACCACTTTCAGAACCAAATGGGGAACTTATGCTTATCATAAAATGCCTTTTGGTTTAGTAAATGCAGGAGCTACTTTCCAGAGAGCTATGGGTATAGCATTTAAGGGTCTAATTAATAGATCAGTTGGTATCTATCTTGATGACATAACAATATTTTCAAAGAAGAGAGTCAATCATCTACATGATCTGAAATAAATATTTGAAATATGTAGAAGGTTTGGTATTTCCTTAAACCCAAAGAAATCCTTATTTGCTCTTAATGAAGGAAAAATATTAGGGTTTTTGTGTCAAAAGATGGTATATGTATTGACCCTGAAAGAGTGAAAGAAATTTCTGATATTTCTTTACCTCATAACAAAAAATCCATGCAATCATTTTTAGGGAAAATCAATTTTGTAAAAATATTCATTCATGATTTTTCTCAAATTATTTTACCTATGAAGAATATGATTAAGAAAAATTCAGTATTTAAATGGGGTTATAAAGAGAAAGAAGCCTTTGATGCAATCAAACAGGCAATCATTAATGCACCTGCATTGAATACTCCTGATTTTTCTAAAGATTTTATTCTATATACTTTGGCCACCGAAACATCCTATGTTGTTGTTTTAACACAACTCAATGATCAACAAATAGAAGCACCAATTTCTTTCTTTAGCTCAAACCTGCAAGGAGCTTAGCTTGATTATTCCAATGTAGAAAAACAAGCCTTTGCTGTGTTTAAATCAATCAAACATTTTAGACCTTTTCTCCTAAAGACACATACAAAAATTATTGTCCCATTCTCTTCAGTGAGGAAATTATTAATTCAAAAAGTAGGAGAAAAGAGAGCTAATTGGGTAACAACTTTGCAAGAGTATGATATTGATATTAAGCCAGCTAAGATTGTTAGAGGAAATTTTTTTGCAGATTATTAGTAGGAGCTCACAACATACTAGAAAATCAAGATCCAAATAATAATGTTCAAGTAAATTAGATAAGTGTTATAGATTCTGAATCTTAGTATGCTGATCTGATCTTTTACTTGAAAAATGGGTATGCTCCTTCTAATCTCAGCTATAAGAACAAACGCGCTTTAAGATTGGAGGCTATTAAATATGAAATCATTGATGATGTGTTATTTAAAAAGAATTATGATTCAATCTTATTAAGATGTCCTGAAAAGACTGAAGCAAAAAAGGTATTGCAGGAATTACATGATGGACGAACAGGAGGTCATTTTGGAGGTGATACCACAACTCACAAAATCATCCATGCTGGATATTATTGGCCTACCTTTCAAAGATACACATGATTATGTGAGGAAGTGAAAAAATTTTCAAACTACTAGTAGAAGACAAAGGAAGCCAACTTTTCCTTTGCAACCAGTAAACATTGAGCAACCATCTAAGAAATGGGGGCTTGACATCATTGGTGAGATAGTACCGCACTCTTCCAAATAGCACAAATACATCCTTACAGCAACATATTACTTCACAAAATGGGTAGAAGAAATTCCTTTAAAGGTAGCCAATTTTGATGCAATTATTGATTTCATCAATCAATTCACCATTACCAGGTTTGGTGTACCTAACGCTCTTGTCTTTGATAATGCATCTTATTTTTCTGGAAATAGTGTAATGGAATTTGCAAATAAAATAGGTTTTAAATTGAAATATTCAGCGAATTATTATCCACAAGGTAATGGTCTAGCTGAATCTAATAATAAAAATCTCATCAAAATCATTAAAAGGACCATTGATCAAAATCAAAAGAATTGACACAAGTATTTAATCCATGCATTATGGCTTGATCGTATTATTCATAAAGCTTCAATAGGAACTTCACCTTTCAATTTAGTTTATGGAAAAGAAGTTGTGATACCATCCAATATAGCTCTCCCATCATTAGGCCTAGTGCAATTCATTGAAAAAAATCCTTCCTCATCCATTCAGTTGAGATTTGATCAAATCCTTAAATTAGAAGAAGATAGACAGAAAGAAAAAAGTATTCATGAAAAACACCAACAACTTGTAAAATCTTATTTCGATTCAAGCTCCACCGGCTCAAAAAATTTGTCAATTGGTGATTTTGTTCTGAAATGGGATAAAGCACATGAAGAAAAGGGTAAGCATACCAAGTTTTAGAAAATGTGGCTTGGACCATTTCAGATTGCCGAAAAGATAGGTTCATACAAATTCATACTCCAATATTTAACAAGAAAGAGAGAATCTCTTCCTGTAAATGGGCTTGTCTTAAAGAAGTTCTTTTGATAAGGAGGTAACCCCTTCTTACCTGTATATATTCCTTTTTGCAAATTTTTTTTTTTTTTGAAAATAAACATTGTTAATAGCCTCTAATTGAATTTTTACTATTAGAAAATGTCTTAGAAAGAATATTATAAATACTTTTTTTGCGTAAATAAGAAATTTTAGGGAAATGAATACAGTTTTGGATAGTTTAAAATAAAATGTTAAACTTTGAAAATCTGTTCAAAACATTTACATGATCTTTTGAAACCTTGAGGAAAATGTGAATCATTATAAGTTTATTGAGTAGAGAAAGGTTATCTTTAAAAGTAAAGACTTTTTCAAGCTTTAGCAAACAAAAAACTCTGAAAATTTTCATCCATTGATTCTTAAGGATACAACTATTTCACTCCATCCATTTAGGTTGTGATTTTTTAGAATGTAATTCTAGGAAATTATATGGAAATTTAAGAGATAAGAGGTCTCATTACGAGCCTACTTACCATGATCATAAGAAGTAATAAAGCTGACATTACCAACACTGCATACCAAAACAGGGTAATGGCTTATAAATGTAAGACAAGGGATCTCATCACGAGCCAACTTGTTTAGTTTAATTACAACTAGTGAATGGCATTGTTATTAACTGGCTACCAAACCAGAACAATGGCTCTTAATCTTTAAAAAAAAAAATAAAAGACAAAAAACATGAAATAATATGTCTTATGAATTTATTTTTAAACAGTCATAATCTTAGTTGGATGGGACAATGAAATGGTTAATGGTTAAAAGGTAACCTTGTCGAGACTATGAACATTTGCAGGTAGCAGAGGCAATGCCTATGACAATAGAGTATATCACAAAAGCTAAAATTGAAAAGGCCCCTTCATTATTATCAACCAATCAAAGCTTGAGAAAACCAAAAAAAAAATTCTTTTATCTTTGAGGAATTAGAAAGAAATTGTAAGTGATTTTTTATTCTTTTTCAGAGTTAGATTTTATTTAAAATTTATCTAAGATAGTTTTCATTATCTTCAAAAAATTTTACTTACTAGAAATATAGTATTCATTTTATTTTTCAAAGATAACTATTTCTTCCAGTGAATCGCCAATTGTAGTATGGTACAACAACCCTTCCCATTTCAAATTTTTTAAACTTCATTTAGAAATAGGTCCCCTTTCTTTATTTTTAGATAGGAATAAAATACTTAGAGGAAATCTTATCATTTTGAATAAAAATAAAAGGTTTATTGTTAAAAGGTAATATATTGCATAGCAAGTGTTTATATACAAATGCAACATTGAGAAAATTTTCGATCTGATGAAACATAAAGACTTTATCACATTAACATAATTATTAAAAATTATTCAAATGGAACAAAGTCCGATGTGATAAAGTAATCGCAATCGCAAATTGCAGATATTTTTAAGTTGTATATTTGTTTTATAAAAACTCCGATGCGATTGAACCAATCGCAATCACAATTCGTAGAAGTGTTAAACTGTCACATTTGTTCTAAAAATCTCCGATGCAATGTGATTAATCGCAATCACATTTAAGAAAAGCAATATAATATGTGCTTGTTTCATAAACTCCGATGCGATGGACCCCATCACAAATCGCAAATCGGAAATTATCATTTGCAATTCATTTGTTTTGAAAAGAGCCGATGCGATACACCATCATCGCAATCAGAAATCGGTGGAAATTTTGAAATCTTATTTGTCGTCCCTCTTGAAAATCTCCGATGTGATTAACACTTAATCTTTATATTTTACATTGCGCATATATTATTTATTCATCGCAATCGCATGATTCAAAGGGAAAGTTTTATGTTTTCATTTCAAAAGCCGCCGATATTCGATTGTACCCTTATTATTAATAGAAAATCAAAATAATGATGGTTATTGATTCTATTTCAAATACGTTGAGTGTGACTTCTTAAGAGAGCATTTAAGTTTAAAATACGGAGTTATAAATGAAAAATCAATGAATAGATCTTTCATATAGTTGTTCTCTTTATTCTCTTTTTACCACCTCTGAAAGCTTTTTCTTCATCGTAGAACAACAAAACTTCCAATCCTTTCATTCGCCGAGCAAAAGAAACGATACCAAACAACGAAATGTCTAAGAGATCAAGGAAAACAAAGACCACTGTTGCTGCGAAGACTTCTATTTTCACCATGGTACCTAAAGAGAAACCAGCCAGAATTAAGCTGGTTACAGACACTTCGTGCCAAGGTCTTGGAAAACTCTCTTGGGAAGAGGTATATAACCTCATTGAAAAGGAAAATCCTAAGGTCACTGAGGCGAAGGCATCTGTTCCTGACAAAAATGACTCAGAGTCTAATTCAGAAACTTCTCTTCAAGCACTTGCGAATTCATTCCTACACCGAATTGTAGCTCGAACAAACATTTTTCCTTACTATGATGTAATTCGATGGGTAATTGACAATGTGACTATCAGAGACAGGATGTTTATTTCGGCTGCTGGGACAACATTTGGGTCATTTAAAGGAGAGGGAATTAAAACAATGTACCACCTTCCAGACCCGCAGAAAATCTACAACAAATCCTTCATCAAGGACTTTGTTGCAAATAATGAAAATCAATCGGAGGCAATCAGAGAGTGGAGAAGAGCTCCAGAGAAACAAAAAACTGAGGCATCAGGTATGTACTCTGTGGAATCTCTTTCACCTCCATACTGTTATTCCGGCGCAATGATGTGTCGACTGTTCAGGAATGATAATTCAACTAGCTTTTTGATACAAATGGTGCCTTTAATTCATTTTGCTATAAATTCTGAAATCATGGATTGGGTTGTCATTATTTCAGATAAGATAGCCAATAGGATTCTCAAATATAGAAAGGAAAAGGACACAGGAAACACAACCCCATTCTACTTTTGTGCCTATATTTTAGATACCCTATGTTTTAATTCTGAATTTCCCATGTTAGGATGGAAATGGACCCCCAAAGATCCTGCTCCTATTCATATATATCATAAATTCTTGTGGAAAGTTCATTTTAAAAATCATGTTTATAGGATTTGTCATGGTTTCCTCATCCCTGTTTATCAAACCATTTTTAACCGATTCCCTCCAAGGCTTTTTGAAAAAGCCAAAATTGATATATCCTTGATTGGGGACTGGTTCCGGGAAGAAAAATTTACTTATATCAGAGTCTTCACGAGCATTGTGGAACCCCATATTTTGCCTCTATATGTTCCTAATAAACTATTAGGACAAGATATTTCCTATCAGCTAATAGTAGAAGGCATGTCCAGGTCTTTGAAGAATAATAAAAAGTTGATGTGGCCTTCTTTTCCCTTCCATTGTGGAGATTATACTCTTAACAATTTTACACATGTTGAGAAGGAGGTTATCAAGATAAGAGATCTTAAATTTCTACAGTCCCGGGAATGCAATATGAGACAAAGAAGGTGGCTTTTGATTTCACCACTTCAGTTTCAATCGCTTGGTTTGAGCATGAACCAGATGAGTTTGATGATTTGTTTGTTTGTGCTGATAATATGTCCCAAGTTTATGAATTAGCCAAGTCTAAATTTCAGACTGAAAAGATGAATAAATTCATGTTATTTAGAAGCCAGAGACTTCTCAAAGATCCTTTAGATCAATTAAGAATTCCTGTGCAAGAATCTGAAACACAACAAAAGGAAAAGGAGGATACATCTGACAAAGCAGCTAAAGAAACATCTAGCAGCAGGGTCAATGAACAGATACAGAAAGAAGTCACAGGAACTAAGCCTGTTGTGGAGAAAGAGAACACTAGTGATAAACCCAATGTACATGTTTATCAACAATCTTCGGCTCAGACTGGAAAGGAAAGCACAGGTACTGAGATCAATGTGCATAGTGAAAAAGGAGATACAGGCAGTAAGGCTATTGTACAAGAAATAAAAGGAGATATGAGCAATAATCCAGATACTCAACTTGGAAGAGAAGAAGCTGCTAAAAAAGTAGTGGAATCTGTTGAACTTATAGTTTCTTCCCATTTGCTGAGCCAATATGAGCAATTTTCTTAGCAAATAGGACAACAGAATAATCACCAAGTTAATGTTCTGGAAGATCAAGATATGGAAGTTATTCCAGAACATCCCACAGGTGAAATTATGTTGAAAGTAGAAGAAATTCCTCCTCTGGATGTATTTTATAGTCCCAAGCATAGGGTTGTTTTTAGAAAGCAGAGGAAGAGGAGAAGAACTGACCAGGACCCACTTTCAACATCACAAGTGGAATTCATGAATATTGTTTATAAAGATGGTGAGGTGAATCCTTCTGAGGATCTCACCAAATCATCTCAATATGTAGGTGCCTATAGTGCTGCAGCTAAAGATAAATCTTCTGAAGTCTCCTAGTTGATGAAACAAAAAGATTTACAGATAGCTATGCTAGAAGAACAGGCCACAGAAAATCAGCAAAAGCTTGTTCAGCTAGAAAAACAATTGCAAGATAAAGAGCTCAGATCTAAATAGCTGGAAGAGCAGCTTAGCATTGAGAAGAAGAAGATTGATGAACGAGCCTTGAGCAAACATCAATAGTTGAGTCAAGAGGTAGAAAAGTTACAAAATGAGAAAAATGTAAGGATTGAACAAGAGAAAATATTCCAATCAGTATTGGATAAGTTCAAGGATTACCCTAAATTGGATCAATTCAAAACTGAAGCTCTAGAAACAAACAAACTGCTATCTCAATAGTTAAACAAATTTGGTCTAAAGTTAGCACAAGTTGATCCCTTGTGCGAAATAACATCATCCTTGATAGATGAATCAGTCACTCTCAGGAAAGAAATTGATGATGTTGATGAAAAAATTTTGAACTCCTTTCATGGCAGGACATAGAGCAGGGCAGAAAAGATAATCTTCCCAGAATTGAGGAAAGACACAAAGAAATTTTATTTGTAGAATGGGAACAACAACTGATGAAAACAGAAAGAGCCATATCAAGAGCTAAAGGTATAATGAACAATATAACACAGTTGGTTAATGACAGCTTGTATGCCACTAATTTGATCTCAGATTGTACTCCAGGCAAGTTACCAAAAGTAAAAGAGGTTGATTCCAGGTGGAAGGAAGAGATAATCAATAAGAATCAATAGATTGGCAAACTTCAAGGAATTTCATGGGATATTATGTGGACATATCTAATCAAGCCACATAGTCAACAAATGGCCATCCAATTTCTTTCAAGTGCTATTAATTGTATCATTCCTGAGTTCTCTGATGCTACGCATACTGGGCAGTTGCATTCAAAAATGAGTCATCTAGCAGAAATTAAAGATATGCTCAAAATCTGCCGTCTGGGCACATTAAACGCGGGAGATAATCAATGAATCGGTTCTACCTCAATATCACAATGTTGTTTTAAGATTTCCAATGATGGATTGTAGCAGTAGTTTTAGTTATTTTGTTTTATTTTAAAGTTCCTATTTAAACTCCTTTCATGCATTTAGAAAGGGGTCCTGAATTTGTAATATTTTGACTTGGATGTTACATTTTTGTACTCCATTGACTCTTATATTTTTATAAAGGATCACATCTGGTGGTTTTATGGAAAATTGTCTTTAAGAATTGCATTTATGTATCTTGGAGCCTGTTTTACATTGAAGTGTTGGATGTGGATATTGAATTTCATCGAGAAAAGTATCAAGCTGGATATGGTATTTCTATCTATTCACTGCTAATTTTATTATGTTATGAAATAGTCTCTTTAAAAATTGCTATCATTTATATGTACTCGTTTTACAATATTTCTTTATACATATCATTTCTGAGTGTATAGAAGTATTTCATCTTTCATAGCATATATAAATGATATATTAAATGATGAATATAATGTGTTATTATAGCTCTGTTTAATTTATTAAACAGAGTTATCATTATTTGCTGCTGCATATTTCAGTTAAATAATAATACATTTTCATGGTTATTGATTTAATTGAAACAATCTTAAAGTTATATTCATATTTGATACTCGGGTTAAGTTTTAGAATTATTTATCAATTATAGATTAAATTAGAATAGATTATTTCAGTCATTTTAGTCCCATTTTCCAGTCATGCAATCATTCTATTACCAACCTATTTAGTTATTAGGAAACTGGTCCTACAAATCTAGTCGGAGCCACCATACCAAATGGAAAAGGAGCTATCTTAAGGTCCTGACTGGGTGGTTATCCCCCCAATGTTTGAAGCAGCGATTTTCGAGGCTTCAACACATCCCCATCTCCTGGTGGTGTTGTCTCTCCTCCTGCAGTGTCAGCATTGTGACCTCTTCTTGGTTCATCTTCTTCTTCCTCCTCAACATCTGAGAAGACCTCTATGTAATGTGCTTTTCCAGCAACACATCTATCTCCAGGTGCCCATGATTCTTGGCAAGTGAAGCATAGCTTCATTTTTCTTAGATATCTCTGGACTTCTTCATCAAGAGGCTTCTTGTATGAGCTCTCCTTGGAAGGAGAAACTTTATCTTCCTTTCCCTTTGAAGGAAAAGAGGGCTTATGTTGAAAGCTTGCCTTTGATTTTGGCAAGGCATCTTGAAGTTCTCTATCCCTTTTAATAGCATCATGAAGGGTAGTGGGCTTGGTAGAATTAACCAACCCATGAAGAGGTTCATCTAAACCATCAATGAACATGTACACCCTTCTTACTGCAGAAAAATCAGGAGCCATAATAGATAATCTTAAAAATTCAGAAATGTAAGACTCTGTATTACGTGATTGTTTCAACTTTGCAAGGCTCATGAATGGTCCCTCTGGATCTATTCTATCAAATATTTCCACCAGCCTTCTATTGAACTTTGAATAAGTAGTCACATTGGAATGACCCAATGTAGACAAGCCATGGAACCACCAATTGTGTGCATCCCCTTCAAAGTGCAGCGCTGCAATCTTGATAGCCTCCATCTCTGGGACCTTGTTCAACTGAAAGTAGATGTCAATTTTTTCTACCCATGATTTGGCAGAACACTTGGATGACCCATCAAAGTTGGGTAAAAACAATTTTCCCAAAGAGTGATGTTGATCATGATTCTAAATGAATCCATCACCTCTATGATGATGCCCTAGTCTTCTTTTGTCCATGAGGTGACAAAACTCCTAAAAACTCAAGTGATCTTTGAATCTCTGATTTTGAGACTCATATTCTTCAAAATAGTCTTCAAGGGATTCTTGCTCTTGAAACCCTTCATTTTCCACATCCAACAAGGTATGCATGGTAGAGAGTTAGGAAACTTGTGGCTGATGCACTGGTTGATCAATCCAATGGTGAGACATGCCAGAGCTTTCTCCAAGATGAAATCTCTTATGAGATTATTTGATTCTGTCCAATCTCATCTCTTTGATCTCTCTAGCAAGATATTGTATGGCTCTCAAAAGGATCTTAGGAAAATCATTTTCTTCTAATTCACTTCCAGATTCAGGGGCTTTACCCTTGTCTTCATTGTCATTGGTGTAATCAAACTTATTCTTCTGTCTTATCTTTAGATACCTCTTCTCTCTGTCAGTAAGAGGTTCTTCTTCTTCAAAAGACATATTGGCTTCTTAGAATGCACAGGCTGTGCCAAGATGATGCTCTGATACCACTGTAATATTCCCAAATGGGGAATGCAGTAATACAAGACAGTTATGTAGGAAAATAACACAGTTCATCTAAAGCATAGCAGGAGGCAAATATGGAGAGTCTTCATTTACATTTATAACAACAAAAGATATGCATAAGATGGCCCATAAGATGTACAACAAGAAATAGAAGTCTCCAATGGAAGAAAATCCTCAAAAATAGGTGCTGCAATCACATATATAAACTGAAAAAGGCTTGACAGCATTATTTTATTGAGCTACAACAGTTGTTGATTACACTTCAGATCTATAGCAAATCAATGCATGAAAATTCAAATCTGTAACAGATCCATACACTAGATAGGCTCTTCTTCAAATTCCCCTTAGGGTTTTCAGCAAAAGATCATGTACAAGGAGTAGATCTAAGATCTAAATCTGCAGATCTACATAAATATTTAGATATTCAGGAGTATTCATATCTGATCTGATATATACAATATAATGATCCTCTTCAATGGATCTCAAAGGTGAAGGGCAGATCCCCAACACATGAAAATCACTCCTCCAAAAAGTTGTGCCAAAAGACCCTGCAATAGCACCTACAGAAAATGCAGATCTAGAAGTAAAACTACGTTGTAGGGTTTAGATAATGTTTGGAAACATGCCAAGATCTGAAATTGATGCTCCAATGATCCAATACTCTTTTTCCAGTGGGATAGAAGACTTCCCCACTAAAAAGGAGCACTAGGATGGTCTAGATTTGAGTAGATCTAGCCTCCACTTGCTGCAGCTTTCAAAGACACCCAAACCCTCAACAGGATCTACGTTGTAGTTGGAAGAAGAATCTTGACCTCAAGAAAGATAGTGGACTATGAAATATAGGGCTCTCCCAATAGCTACTCAATAGGAAGAGGTGGGATTCCTCATCTGGAACACCCACTACTAAACAGCATTTGAAATCTAGGCTAAATAACCAAAGAAAGTTGTACGTCTAAACAGACAATACAATCATAAAATACAATATCATTAACAACCTTTTCATGCTGCCATCCCCCTCCTTACATAGATTAAGATATTGTAAACCCTAAACCACCTTCAATGAAATAGCTTCTTTCACACAAGCCATCTCCGTCTAAAACTACGTTGTGCCTCATTTATGGCCACTCCTCCAAGACAACGTTGTATATTTGGTCATGGTTGACCCAGTCAAAACATTTAGCCCCTTTCACACCTAAGCGTGCTTGCTTACATAGCCAATATTTAGCCTTTTTCACATTTGGCATTGATTTATTTACTGTTTAGGAGTTTTATGAACCTCCTTTACACTTTTATTCATGAAACAAAAAAATAAAATAAAAAATGAATATTCCCATTAGCTTAGGACTAATTGGGAATATTACAATAAATGAACAATTCTTGGATGAAACAAATGACAAAACCTCTTTTTTATATATAGGAGTCCATGTGGTCACAATATAATCCTATTTTACCTAACAATAATAATGTAAGGGCTCAATAATAACAATATGGGGACTACAAGGGTACAACAATAACAATAAGGGGTCTACACTAACAACAATAAGGGACTACACCAGTAATATAGGGCCCTAATAGGGCAGGTCTAGCGGGCTCGGTCCGCCCCCCTTTTCTATATTATTTTTTTGTTTTTCTAATCTGTTATCACAAAATCATACCTGATAGGCTGCCAATCAAATCAATCTTATGTAACTGTTTCAAACCAATCTTTTGATTGAGGCTTAGCCTCCTCAACCTGAGAGGGCTCTCTCAAGGGTTAATGATTTTTAATAGAAATATAGATGGCTAACTCTATGTGGGGTAATAAGAAGATAAATGATAGAAATTGGTTGTAAATAACATTAGCAAGTGCACATTGGGCTTATGGATTCAAAATAGCTTTAGTAAAACAAAAAAATCTACTCAGCATGGAAGTAAAGGCATATCAGATTTCTAGTCCCGAGAAACACCTTTGGAACTATAAAACACACAGTCAGTTTGTCTATGAAGGAAGTCAAAGAATTTATGATGAATTCTGAGTAACATAAGCAAACACCACTGCAATAGGATAGTAAAAATATGCCATTATAACAAGAACACACTAGAATTATTTATGAATCTTGAGTTGACTAAGTAGAAAACTCTGTATTAAGCTGAAAACCAGTCACTTACAATAAACACAGTCTTTTGCAAAAAATGTCCAACCCTTGGAATTTCGACTTCTTCATCTTTATAGATCATTTACAACATAAGATAACCTTATCCTGAGCTAGATACATTGAATTCCTACTTTTTGACACCTTGCCTAACCATGTGACATGGTATTTATTGCTAAATGATAGCTACAAACCTATTGAACAGTCCTATTACGAATATGACTCAAACTCCTTAACTCTACTTATAAAAACCTTATCTAAACTAGATTACATCATTTTCCAGTTGTATTCCCATAAGGTTGAATCCATATGATAAGCTCCAACACTTTATGACCTTAATGCTGATCTCCTGAAAACTAGGAAATTGTCCCCTATTTTCTAGGCTTAGGATTCTTTGTGTTCTTGAGACACTCTGACCACTATGAACCCATGAATTTAAGGTTATTCGCTGTCAGGAACTGAAATAACATATGCCCAAAATCATCCTTATGTGCCAACTGTACAAAAACACCATAAAACTATCCAAAATAGTAGAAACATACTTGCGCTACGAAAACAGCACAGTTTCATAGCGCAGACTTTTAACCCATTTGCCTTCAAAATTTTGGTTTCCTCCAGGGTTATCTTAATATTCACTTCACAAAACTTCCCTAGCAATTTCAGGTCATAATACACACATGTGACATCGAAAAATTTATGGGATAGGGTGAAAAAAGCTGCTCCAGCAGTTTCATAGTGCTTTTCACCCTTTTTGCACTGTTTACACTACGAAATTTCTGAGTGAGTACTTTTGTCCAGATTTCTTCAAACTTCAAACCAAAAATGTACCAAAACTTCATAATACCACTGGTTTAATCAAAACAAACAGTCATATGAAGTAAAAACCCAAATGTCATGAGATTTATTCTTCATTTTCCCTTTGATTTAGCCTTTGAATTTAATAATTTGTCATTCTGCACCTTTGTTTTTTTAGTTCATCCAGAGTCAGTTTTAGTTGTAGCTCCAAATCCTCCACTTGGTCTCTAAGTCTTCTATTACTGGCTCTCAAGTGAGTATTGATCACTCTGACAAATTTTTCTTCCTTGATGGCTGGAACTGTCCATGTAAAAAACTGTTATGCACTGCTTGGAATATCAGACCTAGAACCAGTTTGACCTTCCCAAAGCACCTTCACTCTTTTAAACTCTGTTTTTTCAATGTTGTGCTTTCTGGCCCTCTTTCTCATCACAGAAATCTCTTGATTTTCTAACCTTATTTTCTCCTCAAGATGTTGGCACTCTGTCATTTCTTCCTTTTCCTTCATTATTCTATTGGTTGCATGCTCCACTGTTGGTGATGAGAGGTCAACCACCTCTTCAGGGACTTTGACTATTTCAACAGTTTCTTGGACCTCCTTGCTGCCTTCCTTGAGCTTCTTAGCATGCCTAGTTAAAGGTTTCCTTTCTTGAAAGATAAAGGTTGCATTTTCACCCTCAAATTCAAGTTTCTTAGTTGACTTAGCCTTTTTATGTTTGTGTTCATCAACTCCAATGAAATCAGCTTGCACAATGGGTGACTCTTCTATATCAATTGCATGAAGGATGTCATCTAAATTTCCCTTTATCACTGGTTGTCCTCTGTACCCGAAACAACTGTTTTTCCCTTTGATGCCACTGCTTGGCTTCCTGTCACTCTCTTGATTTCTTGCTTGCTGGCAACTTGTTTTTGTTTTGCCTCTTTGACACTTTTTGACCTCTGTTTTGCAAGTGATGGATTTGCTGCAACAAGAACTTGTTTCTTCTCTATCCTATTTTCAACCTGTTTCCTTGGTTTCAACTTTACAAACCTCTTTGTTTTTTCAACCACAGGCTGACTAGACTTTGCTACTGGTGTTGAAAGAGTTCTTTTAGGTTTAGGGTTTCTAGCTGGGGTTATGGTTTCCAGTTCAAAACCATTCATAAACAAAAAAGAAGAAAAATCCCTGTTTATTTTTTGAAGCTCATTCAACACCAATAACCTTTTCAAACCATGGTGAAACAAATATTTTTCACAACCATCAGACTTGGCTTGTACTTTATCAGCCATTTTAGCAAGGCTCCTATGAAAGTAAAAGGGAAAATCTAGTGATATCATACCTGTGAAATGCAGAAGCAGCTTGAAATGATAAGTATAAAATTTATGGTACCTACCTTCACATTTAAAGTATCTTTGAATGTTGAACAACAACTTGGCATAGGTGTCTTTGATATCGCTTCTAGGTATTGCATTTTTCAGGTCCATATATGCATATTTAGGTTTCATTAATTCCTTGCATGGCTCCATGTCAAACTTAAAACCTTTAAACTAGGTATCTTTCCCCCTTGGTATTTATTTCACAGAAGCAATAATCTCAGGTGTGACTGGCACATTTAACATCCCAATTTTGGTAGTTGTTCCATTGAAGTGTAAGGAAAATTCTTTAGACACCTGAGTGTGGCAACCCTGCAGCTTTTCACAAAACCAGAGACAAATTTCTTTGCTAAAAGCCTCCATCACTGTTTGATCTTCAATTATAGCCTTCATATTTTCAGGCTCATATCTTAAGCAATGTCCCCCTCTGTGGACTTTCTTCTCCTCTGCCATGCTTCTTTAGAAAAACCTGTCAGCTTCTCTTGAATATATAAAATATCCTCGCTTGAATATATGATCAGCCTCACTTGATTATGGAATAGCTTTGCATGAGAATATGGAAGATATACTTTTTATAGAACACCCATAGGCTTAGCTTGACAGCTTCAAAGCTTATACACTTGTATGGAAGCAAATGAAAATGAGAATGACCAAATTAGGCAAGAATTTGAATTTAAGGTCTCATATCGTAACTGAATGATGCTTCACTCATGCCCTATCATGACAATGATGACTGTAAGATAGGTAAGTACATTGAATCTGATCCTTAACTGACTCACCATACCCCTATCCTATCATTCCCCAACAGATTTTGACATATTTTGGCTTAATTAACAAGATGGTTAAGAAACCGCGCTTTCATAGCACCCGCAGTGTATTTTTCACAGTTTGCACTATGAAAGTATTAGCGCTTTCATAGCGCAAATCCTCTTTTTTGAACTAGCGATGCTACGAAACGGAGGATTCTTGGCTAATTGCAGAAATTTAACCTGAAACCTTACGAAATGATCCCTAAATGGAAAATGTGAGTATTTGATCATGGAATGGACCTCTAAAGACTTTATTTGAATTCAATGGTGACCTTTAAACTTATAAAAACTCTAACCTACCCTTAACCAAAACCTAAAATGACTTTCAAACCCATTTTGAGACCATGATAAAAAACAAAGTTGACACAATGATGTTTTGAAAATTTTTGGGTGATAACAGTGGCTCCACTTGGGATAGTATGCCCCTGTGGTACACTAAGAACCACTAGTTCCATTGTTGCTATCCATTTTCTAGACCAAAACAGAAAAAACTTTGAAATTGCCAAGCTTCCTCCTCAAGCTCTAATGGCCTTCACCTCGGGCTCAAGCTTACTGGTTTAGCTTGTCATTATTAGCAGAAAAACTCATAAAATGGAATATGTACAATGATATGAATAATAAATCATATTTTATGAAGAATAATGCTTCAAAAACCTGCCATTGACAAGTCCTCCAGCATATGATTTTCCATCCATCTCCTATAGTATGTAAGTATTGTTTCCATGAAAAGCTGCTATCTTGAAAGGACCTTTCCATAAGTTCTAAAACTTACCATGTTTGCCTTTCTCTTCAATTATAGCCTCCCATTTCAACACTTCATCTTGAATTTGAAAACTTTCTTCCTTGATCTTTTTATCAAATGTCCTCTTGATTTTGTTTTGAGATTGTTGATTTCTATTATAAACCTCATTCCTCTTCTCTTGCAGAGCTATCAGCTGATTAATTCTCCTCTGGAATGCATTTGGTTCCTCATCTAGCCCTTGCATCAGCTTCATGACAGGTACCCCTAGTGATGTAGGAAAAATAGCCTCAGCACCATATACCAATTCATATGGTGAAGTTCCAATTGACCTCTTTGTGCATATCCTATCAGCCCATAAGGCATACTTCAGCTTCAAATTCCAAGCCTTCTTATTCTCCTGCAACACTTTTTTAATGATCCTCACAAGACTCTTATTGGAAGACTCAACAAGACCATTACCTTGCGGATAGTATGTAGTAGAATTCCCAAGAGTAATATGATATTGATGACAGAAATTGATCAGTTTCTTAGACTTAAATTCCTGTGCATTATCAGTTATAATATTCATGGGATAACCAAACCTAGACAAGATATTATTTTCTAAGAAAGAAATAATCACAGAGTCATTTGCTTGCCTAGTTGGGATTGCTTCAATCCATTTGGTGAAGTAATCAGTTGCTGTAAGAATCCAATGATGCTGAACTGATGATGATGGATGAATCTCCCAAATAAAATCTAGCCCCCACTGCTGGAAAGGCACTTCTACATAGATAGGCATCAAAATTAAAGGTACAAGCTTCTTCTTACCCTTTAAAATCTGACATTCATGGCAGGCAGCAACCCTCTTGTAGACATCCTTAAACATTGTAGGCCAATAATACCCTGCACTTAGAATCTTGTTCAATGTCTCCTTCCAATAATGGTGACCTCCACAATCTCCTTTTTGGATCTCCTTAATTACTTTATCAGCTTCCTCTTCCAGCAAAAAATTCAGCAAAATTTCGCTAGTATCCTTCCAAAACATTTTTTTGTCAAAATAAAATATCTCAAATATTTCAGCTTAAAAAACCTTGCCTTGGACTTTTTTAGATTAGCAGGTGCTTTATTGTGCTGTAGGAAAAAAATAACCTCCTTGTACCAATCTGAAGTGATGTATTTTTCTTCAATAGGAACTAGTTCCTCTTCATCATCTTAAATTTCTGATATTTCTGCAATCAAATTTATGTCAATACAGTCAAATTTTGACTACGCCATCAGCTTTGCTAAGCCTTTCCCTTTGACCAATTTTGTTGGCTTAATCTCCATTTCATACTCTAGCAATTTGGCAATCCATTTCCCACTCTTACCATCAGGGTCGGCTTGAGTGAGGATGTCTTTCACAACAATATTAGGAACAAATGCCACAATATGAGAATGCAAAATATAAATTTTGAAACCTTTGATAGCCTTCACCAAGGCATAGGCCTGCTTCTCTAAGATATTATACTTCAGCTTAGAATTGGCTAATGTCCTACTAAATAAAGAAATTGTCTGATCAATACCTTTTTGTCCCTTTTGTAGCAGAACTCCAGCGATAGTATTCTCTGATGCAAAAGTAAAAACCAGAAATTCCATTGAAAAATCTGGACTGATTAATACCGGTGCTTATGTGAGTGCCCTTTTGGTTTCCTCAAATGAGTGTCTTGCTTCTGCTATCCACTTAATGTCAACTCCCTTCTTCAACATCCTTGTTATGTCCTTCACAATCTCAGCAAAATTAGGAATAAATCGCCTTACAAAATTTACCTTTCCAAGGAAAGATTGAATCTCCTTCCTACTTCTTGGAAAATCCACCTTCTGAATTGCATTGACCTTACTTGGATCAATCTTAATCCCATCTTTTGAAATGATATTCCCAAGTAATTTACCTAAAGTTAAAGCAAAAATACTTTTGGTGGGATTTAGAGAGATGCCAAACCTTCTGCATTTCAGCAGAATTCTTCTAGGTGTTTCAAGTGATCTTCTTCCCTCCTTAGGAATATTGTTATGTCATCAAGATAAACAACCAACACCTCATCCTTCTCTTCAGAAAATGAAATGTCCATTTCCCTCTAAAAGGTAGCTCTTGCATTCATGAGACCAAATGGCATCTTTGCATACATGAAAGTGCCCCATGGCGTAGTAAAGGTTGTTTTTTCCTGATCATCAGGATGTACAAGGATCTGATTATAACATGAAAAACCATCAAGCATAGACATTCTCTGAGAACCAAAAATAGTTTGCAAAATTTGGTCCATCTTTGGGAGGGGATAATTTTCCTTCAGGGAGGCTTTATTCAAATTTCTGAAGTCAATGCATATTCTGATTTCTCCGCTCTTTTTCCTAAATGGAACCAAATTCGCAAGCCAATTTGAAAATATGACTGGGACAATGATTTTAGCATCAAAGAGCGTTTTGACCTCCTTCTCAATCAATGGCATGAGAAGTGTGCTAATCCTCCTTAACTTCTTCTTGAAGGGATTTTCATTT
This sequence comes from Pinus albicaulis, assembly GCA_034641835.2. Classification (NCBI taxonomy): domain Eukaryota; kingdom Viridiplantae; phylum Streptophyta; class Pinopsida; order Pinales; family Pinaceae; genus Pinus; species Pinus albicaulis. The sequence continues at coordinate 62,747 of JAXQQM020059713.1, read as the reverse complement.
TCTTTTATGGGAATTGTATGCTGAATAATGGTGGGATCATATTCTTTCAAATTAGCATAGTTCCAAGAAAAGACATCTATCAATCTCTTCATCATTTCAACATACTTAAACTTCATATCAGCTGAAATAAACTTTGAAAGTTTAATCATTTTGGGCATAGATATTGTACCAAGTTTACAGCTCTCAACTTCTTCATCATCATCTTCTAACTTAGGGGATTTAAAAATATCATTTTGATCAAAAAAAATTTCTAGAGGTATGAGTCCCTTTGGTATGGAGTTGTTCTTTTAATGCAAAACTTCAGAATTCCCTTTAGATTTAGCCAACATATTTTGCTAATCTACTTGTACATTTTCAAACTCTTCTTTCAGCTCAATAAAGTTTTTCACTTGTTGATCATCCTCAAAAACTTGCCAATGAGTAATATTATAAGGAATATCCAGTCTATGGTGAATCTCAACCTCATATTTTTCCGTGGAATGCATAGGAATAATGAAAAGACTGGCAAAGACAGCAAGGGAATCATCAATGGAGTTTTGTTCTCTAGTTTTGACCATGAATGTATAGGCTTGAAAGTTTTCTAACATGTCCAAAACCAAGTTCCTATATGCTCTCATCCTTGTATCTTTTTTTTGATAAACACCTTCAACCTGTTTAATGACTAATTATGGGTCTCCAAAAATAGAAATGTTTTGAGCATTCATTCTTTTCAAAATTTCTAGACCCAAAATCAAGGATTCATACTCAGCCATGTTGTTCGTGCAATCAAAGTTCAGTTTATAGGAAAGGAACTTACTCTTATCACTTGGATTTGTAATCCAAATCCCTGCTCCTGCTCCTTCTTTGCCTTCTGATCCATCAAAATGCAATGACCACCAACCTTCCACCTCCTTATTGCTGACTTGATGACCTTCTGTTTGCTGATTTTCAGACTACTGAATTTCAGAACTCTTATTTTCTGCTTTCCTCTCCTCTTCTGCTTCGCTAATCAACTCATTAAAAAGAATAGCAGAACCAAGTTTAGTATCAAGAGCATAAATTGGAAAATTTTGGGGTTTATCTTTACTACTCACCATGTAGGCCATCCTTGTCCCTTGATATAATCTTCTTTGCTCACCAAAAACAGGAATGTTAGCATAAGTAAGATCCATCTGCATTTTACCTTTAATTTTCGATGCCCATGATCTTGAAAACAGCATGCCAAACTTTGGTGGAATGTCTGCTACCACAATGTCCATGACTACAGTCTTAGCAGGAATTTGTGTTAGACCAACAACAACATCCTTGATTAAACCAATGCATTGAACTCTTTTCGAATCGAAAGAAAAAAATTCTTTATATGGCCTAGTTATTTCTAACCCCATTCTTTCCATGATTACTTTGGGCATAGGATTGTGAGAGGCCCTTGAATCCAATATAGCATTATGAAATGTCATGTCATGAATGCTAAGGCTCACATAAAAAGGAGGGACCTCCTCATTCTGTTCATCTTCTAGTCTTGGACCCAAATATATGGTTGGATGATATTCTAACACATTCAAGATATCAGCAGCTCCTGGTTATGAATTTAACATTTTAACAATCTTGCTTCTATATTCATCTACCTTGAGAATTTCACCAAAAGGGACTGATATTTTAATCTTAGAAAATTCATTCTCAAGGTTGAAAAAAAAAACAGATTTTTCATCTTCCTTGATAGGAGGAACAGCTGGTATATCTTTCTTACCTTCAGCAACCTTAGGAGCATCCTTCTTGCTATTAGAAACCATAGGTGTATCTTTCTTAGACTGTGTTTTGTTTGCAATGATATGCACATTTCTATTTTTGAGATTATGTTGTTTCTGCATCTCGAAAATAGCATGTTGATACCCCTTTAGATAATCTGATGTTTCCTCTTCATGATTATTTTGATCTAATTGATCATGTTCTTATTTTTTCAAGAAAATTCCAGAAATTTCCTCATCAAAACAATGAATAGACTCCTCAAGAGCTTCAAGATCATCTTATTCATCAATCAAATTCTGCTAAAAAGGAGGTCTCACTGGAGGATTAGGCTGTTGATTTCTATTTTCCCTTGGCCTTTGTTGATTCTGGGATCTCCTGAACTGAGGGTTTCTGAATTGAGGTTCATGTTGTGTAAGAGGAGGAGAGGTATTCCCAAGGGCTAATCTATCCATCAACTTTTCCATTATTTTCATCATTGAATCCAGCTTATCCTGAGAGGTAGAGGAGGAAGGCTTCTCTTCTTCCTTCAACTTAGTCTTACCCATTTTTGAATTTTTGGCTGCTATCAAGTTAACCTTCACCTTCACTGCATCACTTTGCATTTCTGCAAGTGTAGGGGATTCACTTTCTCTTAGCAGTATGGAAAACTCATAGTCAAAAGCTTTAGCATACCTCATTTATGTTGGGTATGTGTTATATTCTTTCCACAACTAGTCACGTGCAAGAGGGTCACAGGGGGGGTGGCAGCCCCCCCTGCGAGGTCTGGAGCAGCGCCCCGAGAAAAAAATTTGGTCCTTATTTTCCGGTGGGTGGACCCGCCCATGGTTTTGTGCAAGGGTTTGCACATGGTTTTGGGGCATGATGGTTTTCGGCCCTTGGTATTTTGTAGATCTGGTCAAGGGAACTACAGTTATGTTATAATCCAGGGTTAATGGATTGGGGTTTATGTATGCTTCGACATGTATATATATGTGTTGTAGCCCTAAAAGGAATATAATGAAAAATCAAGTTGGTCATCCTGATTTGGGATCCAGGGGAAAATCTTTGTGTATATCTATTTTATGTTTTATGCTCTTGATATTGTTTATTTTTTGTTTTTAAGATTCTTTTGCAGATAATTTCTGTATAGAGTTAAAACCTACATTTGGTATCAGAGTTGTTTCAGCTTCAAGGGGATGCCTTTGCTATTAAGGGGTTTTTTTCTCGGGCCTGAGGTAGACCCTGTTGAGTGGGAGATCTGCGGGATTGATTCTTATGGTGAAAGAAGATGGCGAGTGACGGGAAGATAAATATTGAGAAATTTAATGGTCAGAGTTTTGAGTTGTGGAAGCTCAAGATGGAGGATCTGCTGGTGGATAAATATCAGTGGATCGCGGTAGATCCGGGTACTAAACCAACGAAAATTTTAGATGAAGACTGGAAGAAGCTGGATTGGAAGGCAAAGAGCACAATATGGTTGTGTGTCTCAGATTTAGTATTGTTGAATGTATCTGGGGAAGCTACAGTGAAGACCTTGTGGGACAAGCTAGGGACTTTGTAGCAATCTAAGTCTCTAGTGAATAAATTGTTCCTACGGAAAAATATGTATAACCTGAGGATGAAGGATGGGGACTCGGTGATAGAGCATCTGAACACCTTCAATACTGTGCTAATTTAGCTATCATCTGTTGATATTAAAATCTCAGATGAAGATAAGTGCATCATTTTTTTATGTTCTCTACCAGACTCGTGCGACAGTCTGGTTATTTCAATAGGTAGAAATACAACTACCTTGAATTTTTATGACATTGTCTCAGCCTTACTGTCGAAGGAAATAAGATGGAAAAATATGGAGGGTCAGAATGGAGATGCCTTATCTATATGGGGAAGGTCCCAAAACAGAAACAAGAATAAGGTTTCGAGTGGGAGATCTAAATCTAGAGGGAGATCTAAATCTCCTGGAAATTTTTTAAAGGTGTGCTGGAAATGCGGAAAGGAAGGGCACTACAAAAAGGACTGCAGATCTAAAGCTCCTGAGAAAGGAAAGGGATCTGATGATGCTCCTTCTGCAGAGGCAAAAACCACCTCGGATGAAAGTGGGGATGTGTATTTGGCTTCTTATTCAAATACACATGTAGATCATGAGTCATGGTTGATTGACTCGAGTGCATCCTTTCACTTCACTTCCCATAGGGAGTGGTTCTGCGAGTATGAGAAATATGATGGCGGTGATATCTTCTTAGGTGATGATAGGAAGGATAGAATTGTCGGACGTGGAAAAGTCAAGCTGAAGCTACAAGGTGGAAGGATTAGAACAGTTCTTGGTGTTTTTCACATTCCTGCATTGGCCAAAAATCTAATTTCTGTAAGCAAGATGGATGATGCAGGTGTAAAAACAGTGTTCGAGAAAGATGCCTGTAAGATGGTTTGGGGAGCACTGGTATTAATGCGGGGAATTTGGATTGGAACTCTGTACAAGCTTTAGGGAAGCACTGTTATTGATGGGTGCAACAGTTCTATGGTTCTCGAAAGTGGAGCGGAAAGCCTAGCAGTCTCTGGAGAAAATACCATGCTTTGGTATCAAAGGCTTGGACATATTGGAGAGAAGGGCCTTTGGATACTGCATGGAAATGGTATGGTAGAAGGTATGTCTAATGGCTCTCTGGATTTTGATTTCTATGAACATTGTGTATATGGGAAGCAGAATCGGGTGAGTTTTCCTTCTGGTGCTAATAGGGCAAACAAGATATTAGATCTTGTGCACAGTGATGTGTTTGGACCTGTGTGAGTTCCATCACTAGGTAAGTCTATGTACTATGTTTCATTCATAGATGAATTCTCAAGGAATACATGGATATATTTATTGAGGAAGAAATCTGAATTCTTTGACAAATTTAAATAATTTAAGGCTCTGGTGGAAAACCAGACAGAGAAGAAGATAAAGGTGCCGAGGACAGATAATGGTGGGGAGTTCTGCAAGAAGGAATTTGAAGATTTATGTAAGAAGTATGGTATATCACGATAGAAGACTACTCCATACACACCTCAGAAAAATGGAGTTGCAGAAATAATGAACAAAACTCTGATGGAAAAAGAAATAAGCATGCTCAGTGGTACTGGGTTAGGACAAGAATTCTGGGCAGAGGCAGTGGAGACTGCATGTTACTTGGTTAACAAATCACCTTCATCAGTGTTGGAGGATAAGACTCCGCATGAGGTATGGACTGGTAAGAAACCCTCTCTTTCACATCTGAGAGTCTTTAGATGTGATGCATATGTACATGTTCCAAAGGAGAAAAGGACCAAGTTGGATAATAAATCTTAAAGGTGCATCTTTATTGGGTATAAGGATGGTTTAAAGGGTTACAAGCTTTGGAACCCGGAAACAAGGAAGGTTGTCTACAACCAAGATGTGGTGTTTAGAGAGGTGAAATATGTTTTTAAACATGAAGTCCTACCAAAGGAACCTGAGAAGATAGAGTTTGAGCTAAAGGAGGATGAATCAGACTCTACAACAAAAGAAGACTCATAAGAGGAAGAGCCACAAAATCCAGCTGTGAGAAGATCAGTTTGGGAAAGAAGACAACCAAAAAGGTATAGTCCATCTACTTTCTATTCAAATTTTTCTTTAACTATAACTGATGATGATCCTAGAACCGTCAGGGAAGCAGTAGATTCAGAGGATGGAAAACTCTGGAAGGAGGCCATGATTGATGAAATGGCATCCTTGCATAAAAATGAGGCATGGGATATGGTGGATTTGTCGGCTGGAAGGAAGCCCATCGAGAGAAAATGGGTGTTTAAGAAGAATATGAATGTAGAAGGCAAGGTGGAGAAATACAAAGCTAGGTTGGTAGCAAAAGGTTATTCCTAGGTGCCGGGAATTGATTTTGGTGATATTTTTTCTCCTGTTGCCAAATTTACTTCTATCAGATTACTTTTATCTGTTGTTGCATTTGATTTTGAGGTAGAACAGATGGATGTGAAGACATCATTTCTTCACGGGGATCTGGAAGAGGAGATCTACATGAAACAACCTAAAGGCTTTATGGTGAAGGGGAAGAAAGAACTGGTATGCAGATTAAAGAAGTCTCTCTATGGGTTAAAACAATCACCAAGGATGTGTTATCAAAAATTTGATACCTATATATGGGGACTTGGCTTCACTAGAAGCAAGGAGGATCATTGTGTTTATTTTAAATTAATTGGTGACCATGTTATTTATTTGGTCTTGTATGTGGATGATATGTTGTTGACTGGAAATGATAAAGAAATTATCTAAGATTTGAAGACCCAACTGTTCTCCAAATTCGACATGAAGGATCTTGGTGCTGCAAACTATATTTTGGGCATGGAAATTAAGAGAGATCGAGCAAAGAGGAAGCTCTGGTTAAAACAGAGGAAGTATGTCAAGACTATATTGCAGAGGTTCAATATGCAGGATAGTAAACCGGTGAATGTTCCAATTCATGTAGGTACAAAGCTGTCTGTTAAACAGTGTCCCAAGGCACAAGAAGAAGAGGAGGATATGTCCTGTGTTCCATATGCAAGTGTAATGGGTAGCTTGATGTATGCAATGGTCTATACTAGACCAGACATTGCACATGCAGTGGGAGTATTGAGCAGGTTTACGTCAAACCCAGGGAAGGAGCATTGGACAGCAGTGAAGTGGGTTTTCAGATATTTGCATGGTACTAGTGATTATGGCTTGTGCTACTAGGGAAGACCATGATTGAAAAGAGTGTTGGAAATTCATGGTTTTTGTGATGCATACTGGGATGGAGATCTAGACCAGAGAAGATCTACAAGTGGGTATGTGTTTAGCCAATTTGGAGGTGCAGTCAGTTGGATGAGTAAAAGACAATCTGTAGTGGCACTTTCAAATACAAAGTTAGAATACATGGCAGCCACTCATGTAAGCAAGGAAGTGGTTTGGTTGCAGAGATTGTGTTCAAGTATGGGGTTGGTGCAGCAATCCATAAGGATAGGCTGTGATAGCCAAAGTACAATTTTATTGGCTAAGAACCCTACTTATCTTTCAAAGAAAAATCACATTGATGTTCAATATCAATTTGTGAGATATATGGTTGAGGCTAAAAGGGTGTTGCTGGTAAAGGTGGACACTTTGAAGAATGTTGCAGATGCATTGACAAAGTCTATGACCACTCATAAGTTCTCTTGGTTTAGAGAAAAAATGGGTGTTGCAAAGTTGGGCTAATGACTCAGCTCTCCTGTGGCCCCCTGCGGAAAGAAAAAAACAAGTGGGAGAATGTTGGGTATGTGTTATATTCTTTTGCATGACTAGTCATGCGCGGGGGGTCACAAGTGGGGTGATATTCCCTCTTGTACGCTGTGCCAGGTGTAGCAGGGGTGTCACAGGGGGGTGGAAACCCCCCCTGTCGGGGTCCGAGGCGGCGCCCTGGGAAAAATTTTTTGGTCCTTATTTCGGTGGGCGGACCTGCCCATGGTTTTGTGCATCGGTTTGCACATGGTTCTGGGGCATGATGGTTTTTGGCCCTTGGTATTTTGTAGATCCAATCAAGGGAACTACGATTATGTTCTAATCCAGGGTTAATGGATTGGGGTTTATGTATGCTTCAGCATGTATATATATGTGTTGTAACACTAAAAGGAATATAATGAAAAATCAAGCTGGTCGTCCCGATTTGGGATCCAGGAGAAAAAAAATTTGTATATCTGTTTTATGTTTTATGCTCTTGCTATTGTTTATTTTCTGTTTTTAAGATTCATTTGCAGATAAGGCTTGTGGTGGTTTCAAATGAGCAGGAATAGAGTCTAACACTTTATTAAACCTTTGAACATACTCATCAGCTGCTCTTTTCAAAGTACTATACTCGGTGAGAGCTTGTACTGGATTAGTTCTATTTCCCCAGTTTCTCAGAAAAAAATCTTCAAACTCATTCCAATTATGAATACTTGTAGGAGTAAGGGATTTATACCACTTTCTAACCTCACCAGTAAAACTCTGAGCAAACAACCTCAACTTAACATCTTCATCATCAACCTCCTCGCTGTCTATAAAATCATTAAATTGATCCACATGTTCCTCTGTTGTAATGTCTCCATCACTTCCCCAAGTTTTGATTCTAGCAACATATTTGCTAGGGAGATCATGTAAGATAGTTGTAAGAACAAGAGGGGCATATCTAGAAGGTGCAGCAGGTGGAGGAGGTTCATTTCCAACCATGGTTAAAGGGATTGTAGTAGCTTTAGGAATGGCAGAAATAGAGGATAAAAAACTGCTATGAGGAGGACTATTTGGTCTTTGTGGTTCACTGATAATTGAACTCCAATTTGAAGGGGCAAACCAAATTTACTTTCAATAATAATTCAAAAGGATAAAGCTCTTTGAATTTATCTAAAGACTCTTTTTCCATCAACAACTTAGAAGTAACAACTTCCCAAAATTCTTCTTTGTCTTCCTGTGTTACTAGAGCTGAGGTGTCAATTCCTCTCTGCAAGTCTAAGATAATTTCAATTAGTTCCTTTTCACTTTCTGATCTAAACAAAACCTCCTTAATTTTTTCATCAACTCTTTTATCTTCAAGACTTCTTAAAATTTCAGAGGACAAGGATTTTGACTGTGATGGAGTACCTCATATTTCAGAAATGCCTTTACTGCCTCTAGAAATGGTGTTTGGATTGTCCACGATGGTAGGTGGATCTGGGTCAGGTTACTCCTCATGTATATCCATCTCAAATCCATATTTAATAATATAAACTTTAAATGGAATCACTAAGATAGATGCAGCCTCGAAAAGCTTTCTGAGCTCCTGCTACCTTCAGAAGTTCAGCTTCAAAATCTCGGGAAAGTATAATCTTCAGGCTCCCGGTAGATGCACCAAAATGTTATCACAAAATCAGACCTGATAGGCTGCCAATCAAATCAATCTTATGTAACTGTTTCAAACCAATCTTTTGATTTAGGCTTAACCTCCTCAACCTGAGAGGGCTCTCTTAAGGGTTAATGATTTTTGATATAAATACAGATGGCTAACTCTATGTGGGGTAATAAGAAAATAAATGATAGAAATTGGTTGTAAATCACATTATCAAGTGCACATTGGGCTTATAGAGTCAAAATAGCTTCAGTAAAACAAAACAATCTACTCAGCATGGAATTCAAGGCATATCAGATTTCTAGTCCTGAGAAACACATTTAGAACTGTAAAACACACAGTCATTTTGTCTATGAAGGAATTCAGAGCATCTATGATGAATTCTGAGTAACATAAGCAAACATCACTGAAATAGGATAGTAAAAAGATGCCATTAGAACAAGAACACACTAGAAATATTTATGAATCTTGAGTTGGCTAAGTAGAAAACTCTATATTAAGCTGAAAACCAGTCACTTACAATAAACACAGTCTTTTGCTAAAAATGTCCAACCCTTAGCATTTCGACTTCTTCATCTTTATAGATCATTTACAACATAGGATAACCTCAGTTTCTGATGCAGTTTCCAGAAATTATCCTCATTATGCCCTTATTTCTCACAATGAATACAAGAGGGATTTTCTCCTCTTCTCTTAGCTCCTACTTCCCTCTTTGGGTGGTCATATTTTTCATGCCCCCCTACTTTCAAAATGCACAACCTTCGCACTAGCTTCATCAAGAGTTTTAGGTTCAAATAATAATAACGAATGACAAATAACTATGCAAAGAACTAATGTATTTCATCAACATCTCAACAGTGTCTAATGGAACATTTAATTCTAGTGATTGTTTTCTAAACTCTTCTGTAAAATTATGAACATTTTGACCTTTACGTTGTTTCAAATGTTTCCATTCCATCAAGGCTTTATGTCTATAACCCAATGGGTAAAACCATCCCCTTAAAGCATAAATGAAATCAAACTAGGATGAAAGAAGTTTGTCATTATTCTTACCACCTTGTTGCAGCTTGCCTTCCCACCAAATGAGAGCAGTGCCACTCAATCAAATAGATGCTAGCTGGATCTTGGCTTCATCCTCTTTGATTTGTTGTATGCGGAAATAAACTTCAACCTGTATTATCCATTTATCTAGCTATTTTGCATTAGATTCTCCACTAAATATAGGTAAATCAAACTTGACATCCATCTTGGAAAATTTATTTTTAGAAGCATTCCTTTGATTCTTGTTAGAATGATGAGAAAAAGAAGAAGAAGAAGAACGTTCACTAGTGGATGGAAATGGAGAAGGTTCTTCTCCTCCACCTTCATGGTGTACCGATGCATGATCCTCAGGATCTTTCTTCTCATTCTCGATTGTCTTCTCATATTCCGCAAACATCTTGTCAACATATTTTTCCATGTTGAAGAATATCTTGCAGAAATTTCACTCTTCTTCATCTCGCACATCATCATCTACTATGTTCCATCTTCATTGTGCATTCCCTGCTTTGAGATCAAAGGACTTGAGTTTTCCATCACGTCTTTGGAGCTTGTTCCTGGTTAGCATATACTCATGAATCTTGCATCAAGAAGACTTGTTTCTATGATAACAAACTTGATCGAGGATTTTTAACTTCAAGGATGCATTTATAATTACATATAACAGAGCATGTTAACCAAGTAAATTTAACCACATGAAAATAAGCGGAAAAACATAAGCAATCATGAGATTAAAGACACAATGATTTTATTATGGATTTCACCCAATATGGGCTACGTCTCCAGTACCTGCTCAATAGTGGGGAGGCCTTCTTTTATTAAGTGGCATCAAGGAACTCAAGTACAAGAAAATTTACAAAAATGACCTTTATACCTCTAATCTAGATGATGGAATGAAAATGGAGAGCTCAATTGGAGAAATAGGTGTCACCACTGAATACCCGGCGTGAAATCCTACAAAATCAACTAAAAACTTTCACAATTCGAATGCCGGCACCTCTGGCACCCTAAAGGAATATTTTCAGCACCTCTTGATTCCTTCGCTCAGGGTTCCACACCCTCTACCTAGTCAGGATTCTTCCCGAACCTCTACACTCTGCCTCTCCTAGTCGAATGGTTTAAACAGGCTTTTAAATAATTTATTGGGTATAATTTTCAAAGAGGATCGATAGCACATTGGTAAAAGGTCTAAGTTTGGTGGGGGGGAGGTCAGAGGTTCCAAACTCCCGCCCGACCAACTTTGGAGTTTTTTTTATTGTCGGTTTGAATTTGTAATATAATATAGTTTATTTTTTATTTTTTTTGGAGTCGTCGGTTGGGGGCCGACCCAGGTGGGCTGGGCTGGTTCAACCCCCGTCGGCTCCCCAACAATCAACGTCGTGGTATGGTATACGGTATATGGTGTGACCACCGAGGTTGAGTGGTGTTGAGGTCTAAAAGGTGTCGTTTTAACTCCTATTTATCTCACATAAATTATCAATCCAGGTACGAATTTTTATTTCAAAAGTGTACTCAGTATGAGGCTGCAATTCAATCTAAGAGTAATGCTTTCCAATATGCAGTACAGTGTTACAGATACAAGAGTAAATGGATGCTTGGAAATGAAATCTAACTACAATGACATGAAATTAAATGCTCTGAAATCCAATCATTCACTCAACAATCATCAGTCAAGGATGCAGTAGTAATGACTCTTTCCTTTGGCAACTGATGTAAATGAAATCAAATAAGAACAAGACAATCAATCTGAGAAAGTAGGTAGCAATAACCAATGTCATTTACAGTTGATGATATTATACTCCACACCAAATAAATTAAATGGAAACTGAGCTAACTCACTAATGCTGCTAATGAAAGTAAATTAGGCAAGATCTCAAAGGAAAAACCAAACTCTTTGCAGGTATGAAATAAACTGTAAACCAATTAATTGAAATGAACAACAGATCTATTTTACTGGAATTGAATAGCAATAGAAATGAACAACAAACTCTATCTAATGGAATTGAACAACAAACTCTATCTAATGAATTTGAACAGCAAATTCTATTGAACAACAATCCGAAATGAACAGAAAATGGAATGGAATAGCAGATGTTGAACAACAAAGCTCTGTTAAAGCATAACAAGATAAGTTATATAGGGATCAAGATAACAAACAGTCGCTCTTTTCATGAATCTCGAGAGTCAATGAAATTATAGAATTACAAAAGAAGTTTCAATGATAATCCCCCCCCCTAATTTCTACAGTGGCTGCTTTTTATAACAACTCGGTAGACAATACAAGAAACAAAGATAAAATTTGAACAGTGATCCCTCAGGATCGAAAGATCCTGAGGGATTCGTTCTATTTTCCTCTTTTGGTTAACGCTTCGTCTTCTTGTGCTATAGCCGTGTTGTTCCTTGCCTTTCTTTAACTATGTGTTTTGATTTCATCCTTCTCTTCTGGATATGGCCCTTTACTGGAGGAACATCAATTACTCCTGCTTTAGCTTTGCCTTTCGAATGGTGGTTTCCCACTTCATTTGTTTTCTGTTTATAATAAAAGACAATCTTTAGCCAATTTCACAATAAACATTAATCTTTGCAATTCTATCATAATCCTTCAATATATCATCTTTCTAGAATAAAAAGAGTTATGTTTAAAGGAAAAAGATAAAGAAATACATGGTGAATTCATACCTTTTCCAATGCTCAACACACCCCCCTGCTTACCCTTTTTCATGTCCTCATGAAAGCCATAGTTTACATGTAAAGCAGTTAGAGAATAGGCTGGAGAGGGTTTTTCATTAAGAGGTCTAAAACCATGATTTGTAGCTAAAGCTTCAAAGATATGCCCTGTCTGTCCTTCAGGTAGTTCATATTTGGCCTTATAGTCTGCTGCAGGATACCATATAATAGGGCTGCGATATCTACAACCTTTCCAGTACGGGCCTTCCCTCAAGATGAGGTTACTATAAATAACCAGGTGGTTGGAAGCTAACTCGAAATTTTTGTAATTGAATGGCTCTCTATCTTGAATATTCCAATTGGAAATATTCCATCAGAGTTTAGCTGCTACTATGGCCTGGTCTTTGATGGATAGAAAATATTCTACCCCATCCAGGATAATTGCTTTGTGTATGGGTCCCAATGTTTGGATCACACCCTCCTTTGTCATTAAGCTTTTCTGCCTAGCCCACAATTGTAATGGGTGTTTCGATTCATAACCCAAAGGTCTAACCCATTTTCTTGGCTCTGAAAAGTGTTATAGGCCTTCAGCCATTTTAACTGGTTAACAACAAATTAAATGAATGCTTGAAATTGGATATCGCCCACAAAAGGGCTAGGATTTGTCTCCATTTCCCCAGCTAATGTAAAATTGTGCAAATAAAATTCACAAAGTAGACGTTGGAATTTTACTCCATAGAGTTTGAAGCAGCTTATAAAATCACCTACAGTTTCTAATTCTATAGGTTTTCCTGCCTTAACAGCCTTAATTTTTAACTGCAAATATATTTCTAATAGAAACAAAGCATAATTTTTGGTAGGCCACCTACATGCTAGGACATCTGTGTATAAAGAACAGAGAGAATCCATTTGATTCCTGACTGTTTTTAATCTATTCCTTACCTTTTCAACTTTCTCTTCTTCCTTTCGACATCTATCAAAAGCTTCAGCCTCTGATGCACTAATGTCCTTTAATTGTTGCTGTAACTATTGGTATTTCTTTTTGGAAACAGTCTCTTCTTCGAGCTTTTCTCTAGCCTTCTGAGCTTGTGCGAGATCCTCTTGGATTTTTTCTATACCAGGGTCTTTTATCAAAACGTTTTTGGGTTGAAAATCTACCTGGGTCTTCTTATTACAATTTCGAGTGCCTACAGTTTGTGTCTCTTTGTTGGCCATACTGCTAAAGGACAGTGCCTCGGTCTGAACATCTTTTTCACAGACCTGTACATTTTTTAGTTTGGGCAACTGCGTCCATAGCAACTGCCTATTGTTCCTTGTTATCCTGAATGAATGTGGGCTCATTTTGATTCTCCATGGCCCTTGTATTGTGGGGTTCCATTTGGATAGCTGAATTCTTTGTTTTCAGGGTTCTTTTAGAGACTTTCCCTTGTTTTAGCACCCTAATCCTCTGCCTAAGTTGTTTTACTAGTTTTTGGAGCTTTTTTCGTTCCCTCCACATCTTCTCAAGTTCATTTGTCTTCTTCTTCTTCTTGGAAGGAACAGCTGTTCCTTTTTCTATACTTGGTTGCTCGGCTAGGGTTTTCTCTCCAGTGGTTGTGCCTTCACCCAGGCTTGCTTCTATGTTTTCTGTTTGGGGCACTTCCTTAGTGTTCCCATGCTCCTAGCTACATTCCTTAGGGGAAATAACCCTAGTTGGTTCTACTATTCCTTGAGGGTTTTCTTCATCAGGCATTTCCTCGGCCGTATCTTTGTCGGTAACAGCTTGTTCCTGCAATTGGTCTATCTAAATGTTGAGGTTAAGCGAACTATGAGGTTGTATATATTCACTCATATTGGCAAAAATTTGGGCCAATTGGTCCTCCTGCAATGGACTCTGTGGTGGACTTGCAATGGAGGTTTTGCGAGGTTCTGCTTCCTCTTCTTCATCTTCACTGTTGTGATTAATTTCTTCCTCTTCACCGATGTGGTGACTTCCTTCTTATTCACTGGTATGGTGACTTCCTTCTTCTTCATTGGTATGGTGACTTCCTTCTTCTCCACTGGTGTGGTGACTTTCTTCTTCTTCCTGATTTCCTTCTTCTTCACCAGTGTGGTGACTTTCTTCTTCTTCCTGATTTCCTTCTTTGAGTTACAGGGGTTTTTCATCTTCCAAACTGGGCAATTCTAAGGGTTCGTTGTTGCTACCCTGAAGACTTCCTATCATTCCCCTACTTCTCCTTAACCTGGAGGATTGTCTGCGCTTTAAAGGCTTTGTTGCTGTGCTAGTAACTCTTTTACGTTTTGGGGTAGGTAGGGATGTTCCTCCGTCAATTGAGAATATCAATTCTTCCCAACTAGTCTGTTGCTAGGCAAGGGTGTAACTCACTATTAATCGGATTAAACAATGGTGGCTTACCACCATCGCTATATGATGAGATTTTCTTATGCTCTAGGCAGCATCATGCAATAATAAATTTAAATATGCAGGCAGATTTACAGCACATTTCTATTTTAATACTGCTAATAACTTAAGGTGGCATGATCTTACCACATCCTTTCTTCCATCACATGTAATGTATCTTTGTACTACTTTCGCCAGTTCTGTCCATGATTCTCCCAAAGTTGCCGATTGGACTCCTTTTCCTTTGACGACCAAGGTTTTCCCTTCGTCCCAAAATATTTTCATGGCTTCTTGAAGTTTCAATTTTTTATGGGTCCATATGGGTCCTTCTGCTGGTAGACCGGATACCTCGGCTATTATTGTATCTATTACGGCTATTTTCCTTCCTCTTACCATGGAATAGCCTTGCTACAAGTTCTGCAAAAATTCAATGGCCACCGTTTCATGAGGTTGTTGTAGTTGTGTGAGGTAGGTAATCCATCCTACTCTCTCCAGAATTTCCCGTACAGTATTGGAAACTGCTAGCACCTGTGGTTCACTACGTATTGCTCGTCCTCCCATTCTATCTGCACACTGTTAATTCTTCACAAATACACAGAAATGGTAATGGAACAACACCTTGTGTATATCGGCACAATAATGTTAAACTCTTTCTATTTCCAGGAATTTGATGAACATAGGGATTCGACCCACATGCAGGCATATTTAAAAGGCATCCGCACCCCCCCTGAAAGATGATAGGTCACCCTCGACCAGAAAATAGAAGAGTAGCATACTGCACAAAAATTGTACAACATGGAAAGGCATACATACTTATGATATGATCAAAAAATTATCGCATTACTGAAATCGATGCATATTTTGAAATCGTGAGTAGATATGGAAATTTTTATGTAATGATTCGAAAATAAGGGAAAAGGACAGCTGATGTGAAAAAAGTACTTATGCGGTCATTATCCACATAAACCATTATGATTAATTTATAAATAAATTTCATGCATAAGAGGTTTCGAAAAAAGGGTTTAGGAGCATACTCGCATTTGATATTAGATAAAGATATAAGAAAATGGTTTAGCATTACTATTGATTTGTGAAAAATATGACTCCAATACCATCAGCAGAGCTCTGTTGCCCATAGGTGTCTATAACCTTGACAAAGTTGCTTTCTCACCCTTGGAACCATTATCCTTTATTTATGCCTAGGGAAGTGCTGTGTGATGTCATGATGGAGGACACTGTGCTAGCTTGGGAACCAGATGAATCACAATGCCATTCACCAAGAAGGAGTGAAAGGTGGGCAGGCCGGCTCATGATGAGACCCCCTGTTCCAAGGACTTTTTATTTTTCTCAATTGTCCATTGGATCATATCCCTAGTGTGGTGGCCATAATGGGAATGCCACTTCATTGCTCCCTTATGATCATGGTAGGCTAGCTCTTGATGAGACCCCCTATCTTCCATCTGCCATATCATAGAATTGTTAGTAATCATATAGAGATTTTTTTCTTTTCTTTTTTTTCATGTAGCACTTCCCTATTTATGTATAGAGGATGGCTTAACACTTCTTAAGAGTAGGGATGGTGGAAGAAGTCTGAACATCTCAATAGAGAAAGTATGCCCTTATTCTTATTCAATAAAATAAAAATCAAAGAGGGTTATGAAGATTTAGGGAAGAACCAACATGATAAAGATAACCGATGATATTAATTTTAGTGAAAATAAAGACAGCAAAGTGATATAGATGATTGTGTCCTTTCCTTTTCTTATCACTACAAAACAATTTCTTAAAAATTACAATTTCTCTTGATTTTTTGATTTTAGTAACCTCTAATTTTTGTGTCCTTGCATAAATTGTATGTTTTCCTTTGGAAGAATTCACAAAAATCCACAAAATGTTGTTCTAAAACAAGAAAAATGCACTCAAAAAATGTTGTTTGTTAGATGGAACAGTTGTTGTTCCTTAGGAAGAATAGCAAAAACAATCTGCGAAAATGTTGTTCCTTTTGAAAGGAACAGCAGAAACAATCGGGAAAAAAACATGTTGTTCCTTTCACTACTACATTTGGCGAAAATTCTGACACTTGGTTCCGACGCTTTTGACCAAATGTCGGAAATTTCTCCAAATTTTTTCCATCCTGCCCGAAACCGTCGCTATACCGACGTTTATAGAAAAGTGTTGCAATACTGACACTTAGACAAAGTGTCGCAATTGCGACGACTACCTCCAAACGTCGCAAGTGCGACACAATGTCTAAGTGTCGCAATTGCGATGTTTGGAGGCACCTGTCACAATAGTGACGCTTTGTCCACTGTCGGTATAACGACACTTATATGCGCGCTACATAAAAATACGAAACTTATATGCGCACTACATAAAAATGATTTTATTGTTTCGTATTCGTCGCAATAGCTACATTAGCCTCTGATATCACGCGCGCATTCACCCTCCGCTCTTGCAGAACAGCATTCGCCCTCAGCATTCACCCTCAACTCTTGCAGAACAACATTTTCCCTCATCATTCGCCCTTAGCGTCACCCTCAGCTCTTGCAGAACAACATTCGCCCTCAGCTCTTGCAAAATGGTAAGTTCTTACTGCAGGCCCTTCCTCCTATAGTAGGGTTGACTCTATTTGGGTTTTTTTTGTTAATTCCATTGGATTGTGTTAGGCTGTAGGGTTCTCTCTAGATGTCAAGAATCAAGATTCAATACCCTCTATTAACTTCATCACCCAATACAAGATTTAAATTTTTCCCAAAGAAACACTTATTAATTTGGCAGCCATTATTTCTCCCTGCTTTAAAAACCCTACATTTAAATGAAAACAAGCATTGCATTTCAACTATAAAAATATATTAGTGTTCAAACGTACATGTGTGCTACATTAACGTTTGATATCACGCGCGCATTCGCCGTCCACTCTTGCAGAACAGCATTCGCCCTCAGCATTCTCCCTCAGCTCTTGCAGAACAGCATTCACCCTCCATATTCGCCCTGAGCTCTTGTAGAACAACATTCTCCCTCAGCATTTTCCCTGAGCTCTTGCAGAACAGCATTCGCCCTGCATTTTCCCTCAGCTCTTGCAGAACAACATTCGCCCTGCATTCTCCCTCAACTCTTGCAAAACAACATTCACCCTTAGCTCTTGCAAAATGGTAAGTTCTTACTGCAGGCCCTTCCTCCTATAGTAGGGTTGACTCTAATTGGGTTTTTTTGGTCAATTCCATTGGATTGTGTTAGGCTGTAGGGTTCTCTCTAGATGTCAAGAATTAAGATTCAATACCCTCTATTATCTTCATCACCCAATACAAGATTTAAATTTTTCCCAAAGAAACGCTTATTAATTTGGCAGCCATTATTTCTCCCTGCTTTAAAAACCCTACATTTAAATGAAAACAAGCATTGCATTTCAACTACAAAAATCTATTAGTGTTCAAACGTACATGTGTGCATCACTTGTGTAGGGTATTCCTTTTCCACTTTGACATTATCCAAGAATGTGTGCAGTATAGTTCATATTTTTTGTGATTTAGATTATCTTGAAAAAGGAAAGGTAAATTATTTCCCATGGAAAAAGAAGGTTTTCCCTTTTTACTACTGGAAATGGTACAAAAAAGTTCCATTTCTACCCGAAACTCCTATGAAACAGGAACCAAATAAAGGCCATGTCCTCAATGGACATCATTTAGCTTTGAAAATGGCCATTGCACCGTGTTGTTTCTTATATTACATCACAATAGTTTCTTAGGTCATTTCTTGTTTCTTGAGATGAAAAACAACCAAAGAAATTGTGAAGATCCTTTCAAGAAATAAATGAACATTTCTCAATCATATCTCAAATATTTTTTATTTTATTCAGTGGTTTCTTACTTTGAGATAAATTTGACACTTTTATAAGGAATATAACATAAAAACAAAAAATGGGAAGGAATTGATGAGGTAGATGACCTTTAGTTGTTGTTAATTAAGAATTTATAATACACGATGCATGTTCTGTACTACAAACTAGATTCCTTCCTGGAGTTAGGACACAGAGTATTGAATCAAAGTTGTAGTTTCTAACTTCTTATATTGGTTCATGAATCTTGAAATTCAGACATTGCATGTCTTCATTGCTTCATGTTTGAATAATTTGCATCATATCGTACAATAGGAAATTAGGAATTATGATTATTATTACTTTATGGATCTGTTAAGTTACTTTTAAGTTTGCATGGTTTAGTGTGAAATTATTCTAGTGTGCCCCTAGGCCGAGGTGAAGGAATGCCAAGGACTAAGAACCCTAGTTTTTAAATGGTATTGTTTCTTATACCCAAAAACCCCTCAACATCACTTCTTATTAGTTCTTAACAATAGTGTTGTAAACAATTTGAGAATTGATATAGCAAAATCTCGCACTTCTCAAGATAAATTCCTAAAGCTAAAGTGTGATACCATGTGTAATTCAATAGCCCCATTGTCACCTCACCAACCTCTTTTCACTTCGGGCTGGCTCTCCTCCAACTCAAGGGGGGTTCTCCCTAGTAGATGTTAGGGATCTAATGGCCCAACCAAACCAAGTCAAGAGCGCCCTAACTCTCTATGTTTACAACTATCAATCAAAATATTGAACAATAGGGTTAGACATGCATCCTGAAGATAAAATTGCCAGGGTATTTTTGGGTAATTTCAAAGGGAAAGTCCCCAAACACATATAATCAAGGAATTATAACGTGATTTCAAACATTAAATATCAAAAAAATCATTTAAATGATATTGAAAGGAAAAAGGTGATGGAAGATAGAAAGTGCCTTACTTAAATGCTCTAAGGATCTTTCAATAGTTGCTCCAAAAGCTTCACTTCAAGGCCCTTCAAGATCGTCTCCAACAATGCTATACCATCAGCTTCAACAATGTTGCTCCAAAAATATCCTCAAGGTCTTCACAACAAGTTTACTAGAAGTTTCTCCAACAATATATTCAATAAGGTCTTCATTGTCAGCTCGTCTCTTGTTTGGGTGCCTTAATGTGCAATGACATGTTTCCAGGACTGAATTCAATGCAAGGCATATTTGAAACTCTAACTCTATCTTCCGGTGTCTTATTAGAAATTATTTCAGTTTTCATTTTGTGTTTTCAAGTTAGATATTGTTTTCAAGTTTTTACATTTATAATTTTATTGCAATGTGGCAGACTGATTAGAGCAGTGTAGGAACAACCCCGAGATGGGATGATCGCGGAAAGAGGCCAACGAAAGAACATGTAAAGTGCCAGCATTGCTCTATCTTCAGGTATTTTAGTTATTTACATAATTGAAATATGAGTTTGTAAAATTGAAATTTCTGGCTCATTGATCTGAATAGGAGGAATTTGTACTTGACCCTGTTCTTTACAAGTCTCAGGTTGCTCTGTCATTGTGAATTTTTCAAATACTTGTATGTCAGGCTCCTTTTCTTTTCCTTTAGATTGTATTGTGGCCAGTGCACTGATCTCTTGTAAATTTTGCTGAGAAGTCCCTGCAGAAGAAGGACCAATACCTGGTATCTGCACCTGTCCAAAAGAGTCTAGGTCAAGTATTTTCTCAAGGTATTTCAATACATTTTCAACATTGACCTGCTCACTATCCTGTTCTACCAATGTTCCTTCCATCCATTCATCCATATTGGCATATTGTTAAATTTCTGGAATTTTGTGATGAATGTATGGTTTATTTTTCATTCTTCTATCACAGATAATGCTATTTGGGTCATAAGGCACCCAGTAAAATCTTTTTTGTAATCTGAGATATTCTTCTAAGATTCTTTCTGATTCCTTTCCAGCATCTCTAGAGTTACAAACAAAGGGACCTAATTGACTTTTGATCCTGAGTTGAGCCTCTTTCTTTGCATTGCAGAAATGAACTATATCTGAGTTAATTATCTACCGGAAATACTCCAGTGCAAAGAGTCTCATGGGGACATATTTGGGCAACTTGAATGGGCACAATTCACATCCATATATTCTGATCTCAGTGTGATTTTGATACAAGTACCAGTCACCTACCCTATATTGTTTTGAGAGCTGTAGAATTTTCTTGATTTCATTATTGACTCTAGGAGGGGAAACTCCTGTTAACAAAGTGGTTTGAGGGTGTACAAATAGGTCAATAAACTCATTATAGGAGTAAGGAGAATCAGAGGAATTATGGGTGATGGCAGACCAAAATATCACAGACCTAGGATTTCCTTTGGCATCAAGTTTCTGAACATGGAAAGGGAAAATTTATGATTGGTAATAAATCATGAGATGATATATAATAGAAGAATATTTGAACACTTTTTCATTCTCAAATCTCATTAAATGATCATGGATTTTATCAGCAATGTAGGATGCAAAATCATACTTGACAGCAGGGGACTGTCCAGGGGTAAATATAGACAACAATACTAGGGTTAATTGATCAACATATTCACTATTATTGAAACCCATGATAAAGGATATCATATTCAGAATAAGCCTGCCCACATCACTGAAAAAAGTATAACCATAGGGGGGAGGGCCTTTGGGCTGATGCTCTGGTAACATGAAGGTTTGACAAATGCGATTTAACTCTTCATGGGACAAATTGGCAGACTTTTCAAGTAATTCTCCCATGGACAGGGGAGTGAGGGCTTGACCAGGGTGAAATTGCAGCATTTCATTTATCGACTGAGTAGTGATTGGGAAAAGGATGTTCTGACTCAGGGACAAAACTGCTCTTTGATTGGGGTCATAGTTTGCATGGCAGTAATGAATTAACTCAAGAAAAATATGGACTGAGGGGAGAAGATAAATGGGGAGATTGGATTCCCATAATCCAATAATATCAAAACCGTTTATAAAGTTATCTCTGCAGCGGCAAAAGGTTCGAAGAGGATTATCACTAAGAACGAGGTCTTTAATTTGAAAATCTCTATCTACTAGGGGTAGATAGTCTAAATCTCTGTGAGGGGCATTCAAAGGTGCGACGTTCAGAGCCACTGGAACCTCCATTTCTGGTTCTTATGGATTCAGAAATGAATTTCGGGTTTTTGTGAAGAACAAACACAATTACAAGTTTTGGGAATGCAATTTACAATTTTGGGGATTGAACAAGACCAAATTGAACTCTGTTTCTGTCTTCCGTGCGGAATTTAAAACAAAAGCTAGGATTTCACAGAGTTTTAACGGGAATTGGGGTAAATACTTGTTTTTTGGGAGATGAATAGTGATTAAACAGGTACAAGATATGGCGTACGAACTCTGGATTACTGGTATGCAATTTTCTTCAGCAAAATACAGTTGATGGCGCTTGACAGTTTTTTTTTGAAATTCTCTGCATGAGACTTTGGTCGTTCACAGAATAATGAAAATGACATGGGAAAAATTGTTTTATTCACAAAGTCCAAGGGGTGACGGGGTTTTTTTTATTTATTTAATGGATGACGTCAGCAAGTACGGAGGATGAGTCACGGGAGGCAAGCGGTAAGCGGTTTCCATTGCATCGCTTTTGGGGAAAAGTGGTTTTGGGCGGAGGGCGAGCGATTCCATAGAATGATTGGCACGTGGCATGGCACTGTTTGAAAACCGTCGGGCCATCGCGCGTTATTCTTCGGACGTGGATGGCTAGCGATATCATTAATAATCGTTGATCTCAGATGGGTTGATCGAACGGTGATGGGGACGTGGAAGTGACGGGGATTTAATATGGAGGGCTCGACGCAATTAAACATTAATTAATCTCATCGGGGGGAATCTGATTGCCAGAGTTAATTAATCGTGAGGATTAATCAATTTGTTTATAAAAATGCAGGAAAGTGATCGGGAAATGATTTAACCAAGGTTAGCGGTTAAGGGAGGTATTGGGGATTTTACAAAGGGTTTATAGTTTTAACCTTGGGAAAGGGAGTCGGGGGATTAAAATACACAGGGGAAGAATTATTTTTATATTAAAACACATAATAAAACATGTTTTAATTATTTTTTCAATATACTTTTATTATATGATAATTAAATCAAATTAATCTAATTACCATAGGGGGCGGAATTTAATATTACAATATATTTAGCCAAAGGGGGCATAAAGTGGGTTTTTTATTTAAACATGTGGGAATAAATAACTTTGGCTAAAATTTATTAATGGATTTTTGGGGATATTATATAAAAAGGAGTTATATATAATAGGAGAAGGTTATTTTTGTAAGGATTTAATACATAAAATCAATGTTAATATGACAAAGGGACAATGTAAACTCAAAATACATTAATATAACTAAGAAAGTGAAGATTTAAAAGCAAATTGCATTATAATCACTTCATCACTTAGACTTAGAATAAAATGTGATTTTGAGGGTTTTTTATGAAATAATGCATAATTTTTCTAAGTAAAATGGGATTTTACTTAGGAAAAGATGTTTAGAAATGAGTGAATGTTATGAAGAATGACTTCAAGTACTTAGGATTTTCCAATTATTGGGCCGAGGGTCCGGTCCCTCCAAAAGTCAAGGAAATGCCTTGAGCCCCTCTAATTTTCAAATACCTTAGTACTTAGGGGAAATTAGTGAAATCTTTAGGGGAAGATGAGAAGGGAAGTTAATAACTTTGACTTTGCTTTGCTTTGAATTTCTTCCAATATAGTGTCTGCCTTTGCACTTTGTGATGAAAGTAAATATTAACACATTTAGAGTCATTGTCCATCACATGCAATTCTGCAACATCATCTACCTACTCTACCTACTTTACTCTACCATTTTTTCTTCTTTATTAGGGTGCACTTAGACTGGCAAACCCTTATCACACTTTCTTTTCTTTTACATATAGAAATCTATCTAAGTCTAACCTTATTATATCCAAGGCCTCAGATTAAGCTATTGAGCTCCTTTTATTTACTCTACCTATCTACTTATTTGCAAAGATTAAACAATTTGGTCAGATTTTATTCTCTATCTCTAAAATATGAAATTGAAAGATGAAATAGCCAAGCTTAAACTGTTTGACTATTCATAAATTGTGGCATAGGATACAAGTTGCACACAATTTTATTTATTACATAAGAGCAAAAAGTAGTGGCATTTAGACTTGCACACTTTCCTTGGCCTTTCTTTTGGTGGGGTTCATTTTCTTTTACTTTTTTGGCCATTTTTATTCTTTTTACCCTTTGATTTTTCTTTTAGGGTATACCCTCTTTACATTTTTTAAATTTTTTTGATTTTTTGATAATATGGAAAACATTTGCAACAAGAAAAGGTATGAACATATTACATAGCCCATCAAGTCAATCATGAAATATGACACCTATTGGTATAGGAGTCTAACACTGGCTCCACTTGGGGATGGCTTTTCCTGGTGAAAAGTCAAGAACAACAAGTCAGTTGTCCTCATCCATTGACCTTGGTGAACCTGTAAATGTCTTCTGTCTTCTGCAAACTGAAATCTGATCTGAAAATAAAACAACACACAAAATTTTTCAAACCAACTTAATGAAAAACTAGCTGAAAATTGAAAACTAAAAAAAAAATGCTCAAAATTCTGAGCTATTGGCACTCATCTACCTACTCAATCTATTAAAAATCTTATTGAATCAGGTAATACAAAAATGCCAATGAAGCCAATCAAGTAGCTGAACAATAAATGGATAACTTGATTGCTTGTGATCAAAATTAGAAGTATATTATGATCATGTGCCTTTATAATAAATGATATGATGTGTAAAGGCCACTTTTGATGTATTTGATCCTTATAGAGAAAACATGTTTATAGATTTGGGCTAAAAATATTCTCCATATAATCTGATATAGGATCAATAAAAGTATGATGTATGTTATTTACTTCTAGGCCTTCAATGACTGGTTGATTAGTTGTATTCTGAATATTAAGCCTTGAAACTATTTCTTCTGTCTTGTGTTTGAAAGAATAATCATCCTCAATATGCAAGTCAAAAGATAGTACAATTTCCTCTTGCTTAGGAGAAGGAAGATTTTCAAAGAATTCTTTAGGATTTTGGAAATTGTATGACTGAATTTGCAAAAGTTTAATTTCATTTTCATAATTTTTAGAAATTATCTCAAGAACACATATTTTCAGTTTGGGAGAATATTTTCTTGATTTCAAAAGAAGAAATAAAGCTCTTAAAAAATCCTCATCAAGCTGAAGTTCTAATATCTCATCCCTCAAAATAGTTAGTGATTGTTTTGTGAAATTATCATAATTATCATCATACTGATCATGTAAGTCTAAAAAATCTTCTAAGAACCTTGATTTTCTTAGGAATAGGTCATTTTGTAATAGCTTGCATCTTTTGAGGCTCCAACTTCACTCCTTCCTTTAAAACAATATGAACCAAATACTCGAATTCTTTTTTCCCAAAAGAATATTTGGATATTTTTACATAAAAATGATTGTTCTCAATAATTTATATAACTTTTCCACATGTTTAGTGTGGTATTCCCATGATTTATTATTTGTATTATGAAAGAAAACCAACACAAATTTTATAAGATGGGATCAAACAAAATTGTTCTTAAGTCGAGCCCGTTGGACTTCAAACGGCGATAAACCATAATTCAAACCAAATTCGCGTTCGAAAATAGCCTGTTGATGTCGGCCAATTTTGTGACGCGAAAACCAAATGAATTCCGCCCTAATATTTTTTCGGGTCTGAAGTTGGGCTGGCGTGTGGAGGGAGAGTTGTGACGCGAATTTCTTATCAAATTCGCCCTAATCTTTTTCGGGTCTGGATTTCCACTGCGCGAGCGGCCCAAACAAAGATCCGCTCCAATCAATTTCTGCCACGTGTCCTCAATTAAAACTTGCCCTGCTCCCGGCTGCGGGTGCATTCGATGGCATTTAAGGCAATGGGACATGGATGTGGCGATTTCATATCAATTGCATTAAGATTTAACGATGTTCAATTAAGTTCCAAGGTTTTCACATCAAATCGCAATAAGTTTTAACACTGTTCAAGATCGGACCTCCACTCCCGTTAGCGATTCTGCATGCTCCAATATGATCTGGCCTTCGGCTCTCATTAATGATTAGAGATTAATTATGACGAGTGTCCTTCGATTGCATTGATAAAATGGCATTTCGCTATGGTTTTTCAGATGAGCCGGTTGCTGGGTTACACTGTCTGCTCACTGTGACGAGAAGGAGAAGTGGCCAGCTGAACTGCTGCTTAGACCTTGCTGCATATCTACATTTCTCTTGATCTGGTACTTGTCTGTCTTACTCTATTTCTTGGAATTCTGCTTCTCCGTCTCCTCTTGTGCCCACTGCTGAGACTGCACCCATGCCTCGCCTGCGTCATAGGATGCATTGCCGCAGGGGGAGCACTAGAGGTCAGCCCCTGCGCGCTCCCTCCAGCCCCTCAACTGAGTCATCTTCCCAGTCCAATGATTATCACGCAGATCGCTATGCAGATACTAGAATTGGGCGGGGTCAAGTTGCAAGATCTGGCCACTATATGGGCTCCCTTGCTCCACATTTCCCCAGCGCTTCACTTTCTCCCACGACGTGCACTGCGCATTTTTCCTTTAATTTCTCTCTGAACCGCCCACGCATCATAGAAACAATTACTGTGGTTTTCCGGGAGGAGGCCCAGATGGAAGAACAATGCACCCGTCCGGTGGGAATGAGCTCAGAAAAAGCCAGCCAGCATTCGGGTCTTTAGGAGGGGAGCGGTGGCATGACTGTGGAGGTAGCACCTAGTGATCCTGGACCTTCCGAAGGATGGTTCCGAATCGTCGAGGAGCCAGAGTAGTAGTTTTGCTAATTTGTTTTTCTTGCTTCGAAACCCACTTAATTGGGCTACTTTTAGATTATATTACTGTGCTGGACCTCTGTAATATTTCTGAATTCTGTAAACGTTCAATAATGGTTTCCCCGTATGAGGGCAGTCTTCTTAATTTCTTGATTTTTTGATGACAAATTTTCCATGAGTCTGGGCAATGTTTTTGACTTCGGTGTAATTTTATTCCCACTGTTAATAGATTAACTTTACTTAGAAAAAAAAAATGTTGCCCTGTTTCTATTTTAACCCTATTTTTTGAAATACAAAGTCATGTTTATATGATTGTTTATAGTCGAAGCGATGCGGGGTGGTTTATTATATTAATATTTCATGGTCGAATTATGTTCATAACAATTGGAAACAAATTTTTTTGCCCTGTTTCTATTTTAAACCTTTTTTTTGAAATACAGAGCCATGTTTATATGGTTTACGTATTCTACTCTTTCTCTGTATATCTACAGGAACCTTTTTTCTATGAATAGGGTGGATACTGTAGCGAGCTACTAATGGAAACAAGTGAGCCTGAACCTTACATCTCGGATGCAACATATGGTTACCAATACTCCTCACATGATTAGCGTTTTTCTCTGTTCAAGGATTTTGGGTACTTTAATTTGTATTTGGAACAATGGAAGTCGGTACTCTATCTGTTGTTTTACTATTCTACATACTGCTATTTCACTTTCTTATAGATGCCTCAGGCATATTTGGATGCTCTCTCAGATTTGTCGATAATCTCCATGTGGACAGTGCGGGTTTTTACATCATGTCCATATTATGTGACATGGGGTATTTTTCTATCATTAATAGGGGTGGGACTTCCACTTTTCTGGATGGATATTTGGGTTCCAATCTTCGGATGTGAAAATGTAATGACTTCATGGACTATTTTAGTTCATATAATATATTCAAAACAATGTTTTTTCTGTTGTGAAAAAAAAATGATTAATGTTTATCACTCGACTTCAAAACTAGCGATCTTTGGTTTGTTGATATGGTACGATGATCTTTTTATATTTTGAACTATCACACTCCTCACATGATTAGCGTTTATGTCTGTTCAAGTCCAATGATTTTGGGTACTTTACAATGGGTGTTATGAACATTGGATGTCGGTACTTTATGTCATTTCTTTACTATTCTACATATTTCTATTTCACTTTCTTATAGATCCTTGGGCATATTTGGATGCTTTCTCGAATTGTCGATAATCTCCATGCGGACCGTTACTGGGTTTAATATCAAGTCCCTGTATGTGACATGGGGTATTTTTCTATCACTGTCTGGGGTGGGACTTCCACATTTCTGGATGGATATTTGGGTTCCAATCTTCGGATGTGAAAATGTAATGACTTCATGGACTGTTTTACTTCATATAATATATTCAAAACAACGTTTTTTCTCGTGAAAAAAAAATGATTAATGTTTATCACTCTGCCTTCAAAACTAGCGATCTTTGGTCTGTGTTCTTCAGTTTATTGATATGGTGCGATGGTCTTTTTATATTTTGAGCATATCACACTCACATGATTAGCGTTTTCTGTTCAAGGATTTTGGTACTTTATTTTGTATTTGGAACAATGGACGTCGGTACTCTACTCTGTTGCTTTACTATTATACATCTTGCTATTCACTTTCTTATAGATGCCTTGGGCATATTTGGATGCTTTCTTAGATTGTCGATAATCTCCATGTGGACCGTTACTGGGTTTTATATCAAGTCCCTGTATGTGACATGGGGTATTTTTCTATCATTGTCTAGGGTGGGACTTCGCTTTTCTGGATGGATATTTGGGTTCCAATCTTCAAATGTGAAAATGTAATGACTTCATGGACTGTTTTACTTCATATAATATATTCAAAACAACGTTTTTTCTCTTGTTAAAAAAAAATGATTGTTTATAGTTGAAGCGCTGTGGGGTGGTTTATTATATTAATATTTCACGGTCATTGGAACGCCCACAATTCATAACAAATATTGGAGATTTACTGTCATGTTTTAAAGTTTCATTTTTTTTTTTTAAATTGAACCCGCCATCGGTATACTGACACCTTGTAAGCGTCGGAATTGTGACAGCTTAAAAATGTCAGACCACATTTCGTCGGAATTGCGGAACTTTACAAACGTCAGAAGAGTGACGTTCAAAACGTCGGACCACATTTCGTCAGAATTGCGATATTTTACAAACGTCGGAAGAGCGACGTTCAAAACGTCGAACCACATTTCATCGGAATTGTGATAGTTTACAAACGTCAAAAGAGAGAGGTTAAAAATGTCAGACCACATTCCATCGGAAGTGCGACAATTTACAAACGTCGGAAGCGCGACGGTTTGGGCAATGTCGGAAGAGCGACGGTTGTTTGGAAGCGACGGAAAAAGTGTCGGTAGTACGACACTTTGTAAATGCGTCGGAATTGCGACGACATGACAAACCACGCTTTGCCTGTCCTCGAACTGTCGCTCTTGCGATGACTATGTGTCGGAATAGTGATGAGTTGGTCGTCGGAAATTGCGCCAAATTTTCTAGTGTTTTGAAAGGAACAACAAAAACAAGCAGGAAAAATGTTGTTCCTTTGGAAAGGAACAGCAAAAACAGGCGGCAAAAACTGTTGTTACTTTTGAAAGGAACAAAAAAAACACGTGGTAAAGATTGTTGTTCCCTTGGAAAGGAACAGAAAAAACACACAAAAAAATTGTTGTTCCTTTAGAAAGGAACAGCAAAAACATGTGGCAAAAACTGCTGCTCCTTTGGAAAGGAATAGCAAAAATACATAGCACAACTGATGTTTCTTTGCAAAGGAACAACAAAAACACGCAGCAAAACTGCTGCTCCATTGGAAAGGAACAGCAAAAACACACGGCAAAAACTGTTGTTCCTTTGGAAAGGAACAACAAAAAAACACAACAAAAACTGTTATTCCTTTTGAAAGGAACAAAAAAACAAGTGGAAAAAGTTTTGTCCCTTTTGAAAGGAACAACAAAAAGAAACACACAACGCGTTGTTTCTTCAGAGGAACGGTTGTTGTTCCTTAAAAGGAATAGCTTGAGAAATAAAATCTGTACAAAAAAACAAGAAAAGTAAAAAGAAAACCTTATGTACCAGTTTCAAAATAAAATAATTATTCAGTGGATGGGTGCTGAGGAGGAGTTATCTCCCTCAGAAAGAATTTGCATGGTAGAATCTTCTCGTAATTGCTGGTAAAAGGATTCCTAATTAAGCGGCTTATGGTAAAGTCATACTCGATGACCGTTTGCTTTGAAAGAATGTCCAGATCTGTTGATGGTCGTCAATGTGATGGTGCCATTGTCGTGCACTTTCTGTATCTCATAGGGTCCAAGCCATCGTGTCTGGATTTTTCCTGGGAAATCTTGAAACCTGGAGTCACATAGGAGTGCCCAATCTCCTTCATGGAAGATCTTCTCTTTAATGAGGGTGTCGTGCCATATTTCTCTCTACTGTTGAATTAATGCAGTGCGCTGGAGAGCAGAGAGATTAATTTCATCTAACTCGTTGATTTGTTGTAATCTTCTGACTTGGGCTTCATTTAAGTCAAAACCCACCTCATAGGTTGTTCTTAATGTTTGAATTTCAAATTCTATTGGAAAGATGGTTATTTTCCAAATACTAATTAATATGGTGAATACCCAGTGGTATTTCTCCATGTTGTTTGGTACACCCACAAGGCTTCCGGCAATATTAAAGCCCAGTCACATCAGTGTGATTCAACTGTTTTTGTAAGTATAGATTCTATCACCTTGTTCGTGCTCTCTACCTGGCCGTTTTCCTGTGGCTGGTATGGGGTCATGATTTTGTGCTGATTGTGGTAGTTTTTTAATGTTGCAGTGATTTTATTACCTACAAATTGCGGTCTTCCATTTGTAATTATGTCCCTTGGGAGGCCGTATCGCACAAATATTTGGAAAAGGAACTGTATTACAGAGTCCTCTGTAGCTCTTGAAAGTGCCTCTGCTTCAACCCATTTAGTAACATACTCTGTTGCAAATAGTATATATGTTTTCTGATTTGATGGTGGGTTAATAGGACCAAAAAAATCAAGCGCCCAACACTCAAATGGCTCGATTACTAACTGTGGGTTCAAAGGCATTTCATCGGACTATCCAGGGCGTCCTGCCCTTTGGCAACTATCACAGGCTTGTACAAACTTTTTAGCATCTTTAAAAATTGTAGGCCAGTGATAGCTTGTTTGTAAAACCTTGTGACCAGTCCTGCGATCTGCGAAATTTCCACCACATGGCCCATCGTGGCATGCTTTCAGGATGTCAAATATTTCTTCTTCTCAGACGCATCTTCTGATGTGCATATATGCTCTAGTATGAAATAGGTAACCCCCAATCCAAGAGAATCAGGTACTACACTGTACTATATGTTTTCGTTCATTGGGCGTTAGATGCTTAGGTAATTTACCTACTGCTAAATAATTTGCAACGTCAGCATACCATGGGGTTCTAGCAGTAACAGAAAAAAAAAATTCATCTGGGAAGTGATCCTCAACTGCTGCTATGTCTGTTGGCTTTGGCATTCGTGAGAGAAAATCAGCTATAGGATTCTCTTTTCCAGGTCGATTCTTTATTGTGATGTCAAATTCCTGCAATATAATCAACCATCTTGTTACTCTACCATTTGTAACAAGTTTATTTGCCAAAAATTTTATGGCAGAGTGATCTGTATATAAAACTACAGGATACCTAGTTATATAATGTCTAAATTTATTTATAGCATGTATTGCAGCTAAAAATTATTTCTCAGTCACAGTATGGTTTAATTCAACGGGAGATAGATTCTTGTTAATATAATAAATTGCATATGGTTTTTTATCTTCTTCCTACCCAAGGACTGCTCCAATAGCTTTGTCTGAGGCATCAGATGAAATTTGGAATGGAAAATACCAATTTGGGCCCCTTAGCACTGGGGCTGTTGATAGAAGCTTTTTCAGATCCTCAAAAGCATGGTCACATTTATCTTTCCAATTAAAATCAACATTCCCTGTTACTGCGTATAGAGGTGCAGCTATTTGAGAATAATGCTCTATAAATCTTCTATAATAACCAAAAAATCTGAGAAAGCTACATACCTCTGTTTGTGTGGTGGGAGTAGGTATTAACAAAAGTATATGAATTTTAGCTGGATCTACTTATATTCTAGCTGTTGAGATATAATGACCCAAGATGAGTCCCTCGATCATCATGATGTGGCACTTCTCATGGCTTAAGTAGAGTCTGGTGTCAATACACCTTTGCAACACCTTTTCCAATGTTTCTAATGCTGGCTCAAAATCATCTCCATAAGGTGTAAAATCATCCATATATACTTCGAGCCCTTCATTTATTATATCTGAAAAGATGCTGAGAATGGCCCTCTGAAATATAGTAGGGGTGTTGCATAGACCGAAGGGTAAAACTCTGTAAGAAAATTTCCCCCAAGGACAGGTAAAAGTAGTTTTTTCTTGGTCTTCAGGGGCAATCTGAATTTGATTCTATCCATTGAAGCCATCTAGGAAAGAAAAGAATTTATTTCCTGCTAATAATCTAATACCTGATCAATGAAAGGAATGGGAAAGTGATCTTTCTGCGTTGCTTTATTTATTTCTCTTTAGTCTACACATATCATCCACTTCCCATTCTTTTTTGGCACCACTGCTAGTGGAGAGACCCACTTGCTATCAGATATTGGATAAACAAAGTTGACATCTAAATTTTTTTGTAATTCAGCTTTCACAATATCCTTTAGGTGAGGGTTTAATCTTCGTTGGGGTTGTTACACTAAAAAATTTCATCCTGACATTCTGCTATGTTTATGAGCTCATTATTACTCATACTTCTCCCTTTGCAAGTCTAACATATCAGTTCCTCATGTCAAGCCTTGAAAATCAGAGAAAAGTTCCTAAAAGTCTCCTAAACTTTGGTATCGCACTTTCTCGCTATCTTGCTTGCGGTCCCGCACCCAATGTTTAGCTATCCTGCGTACCTGAACGCACTTCATCTGTGTTAAAAGTGCGGACCTCTGTAAGATCAAAAAGGCGCAAGTAATTTCCAAAAAGCTCAATAAAAGTGAATTCTAGAAGCTTCTAGAAAATATCTTGCGGTGATAGAACCACTCTTATGAGGTGCATGTATCCCCTACCTTATGGAGCTAACCCCTTGATGTGAGGAGCTTATCCCTTTGAAGGAGGATTCTATCCCTTCATAGTTGGAACAGAAAACCTCCTCTATTCTACTATAAAAAGAGGCATTGGGTAGCCTCAAAGGGAGTTGAAACTTTAGAATATTTGAAGTTAAGTGTCGTTGAGATTCAGACTCAGTTAATTAAGACTTTTGTGAGGAGAGTTTACATACCTCTATTAGTCTTGGTTGGAGGAGTGCAGAGCTTATCAAAGTAAAGGAGATTCCTGCTTCGGACCCTAGAAAGTCCTGTGCAACATCAAGGCTTAGGTTGTAAGGATTTTCTTCTTTTGAAATTAATACAAATATACTCATTTTTTTCAATAAGTTTTCAATCAATGGTTTATTTCATAGATTCCTTGATCACTATGATAAGCATGGTTTATGATGATTTCTATACAGGTGCTATGTAATATTTTTCTTGTTTTTGACTGCAGGTTTACGAGTAAAACTCCTTCAAGCGCGCGAGGGACAACAACAACTTCAAACAAGCACTGGACAAACAGTAAGTCCTTAACACCTTAATAGAGCTTTTCATAGATCATATATGCTTAGAGAAATATTAGTTTATTTGGCTGTTTTTTGCTAGTTACTTTTAGTACTAGGGATATCGGTCTTGTCTGCAAGACAGATTAATCCTCCAACAAATTGGCGACTCCACTGGGGAAAGAACTTGTTGTTTTTGGTTCTCTTTTATTTTGATTCTTGGAAACATTTTCCTCGTTTTTGATTGATAGACATCTGCCTGGGTAGCTTAGGTTTTCTCTGTTTTTAAAAATTTTGAGATCTTTTATGTTTTTCTCTAATTTTTCCTGGGACCGCACTTTATCTTCTTTTCACAGTGCGGGCAGTTTTGCATATTTGCTTTAGTAAACAGTGCGGTACCGCACCTGTTACTTCTGCAAGCCTGCGGACCCTGTTAAAATTTTGAAAAACCTTTTTATTTCTTTCTTTAGTTTATCTTTATTTTAATTTAGAGTTTTTGGTTTCTGCCCTGATTGATGATTGTTTCTGTCAAAATCTTTCTATGAATTAATCTTAGCAGTATAATATCATTGGTGAAACACTCTATCGTCGTGGAGTGGTTTCCATTTTCAGACGCTATCTTGTTCATGAAGAAGCTGAAAAGGTGTTAAATGATTTCCATTCTGGAGCATGTGGCGGTCATATGTCTGGGTATGCCACAGCCCAAAAGATATTGCGCGCTGGTTATTTCTGGCCGTCATTATTCAAAGATTGTATTTATGCAGTCCAGAAATGCCACAATTGTCAACTTTTTGATCGTAAGATGCGCGCATCACCCGCTCCTCTTCATCCCATAATTGTTGTTGGTCCTTTCGTGAAATGGGGTATCGATTTTATAACATGTAACCCTCACTCGGCTGGGGGACATGCATATATTATCTTAGCAGTAGATTATTTTACTAAGTGGGCCGAGGCGATGCCTACATTTTCGGCTGACGGCAAGACTGCTGTAACTTTCGTATTTAATCACATAATTGCTAGGTTCGGTGTTCCTCAAGCCATTATTACAGATCATGGAAGTCATTTTTGAAATGTCATGATGACGGAACTGACAGATCAACTTGGCCTGCGCCACGATAGTTCCACTCCGTATTATCCGTATTATTCACAAAACGAATTGGCATGCCATGTTGTTTTCAGCACTTTGGGCATATCGAACCTCAGTAAAAACATCAACTGGTTTCACTCCCTTTCAACTCGTTTACGGTCTGGAAGCTGTGTTTCCAATTGAATGCGAAATTCCGTCACTGAAATTAGCCATAGAATTACTCCCAACTACGTCTGAGGAGGAGAAACATTTCTTGTACTTAGCTCAGCTGGACAAGAATTGACGAAATGTTGTAATAGCAAACAAGGCTCATGTTAAACGAATAAAAGCTCAGTATGATAGAAATGTTACTCCTCGGAATTTTTCAGAAGGAGACCTAGTCTTAGTTTATGATCAAGCCAACGATAAGCTAGGAGCTGGGAAATTCGTGCCCATGTGGCATGGGCCTTTCATTGTTAAGTGAAAGCTAGCTAAAGGGGCCTATGAGCTGATAGATTTTGATAGTGTCCCTTTAGATAAACCCAGAAATGGACTTTATCTAAAGCGATACTATGCTTAACTTGGTATGGAGATTTTTTATTAGAATATATTTCTTTACTGCTGGTGTGTTTTAGATTAGAAAAGCGTGCTTAGTTTAGAAGTGTGTTTTTATCACTATTCCTACTTATCTGAGTTTTACTCTTGATATTGCAGATGTCGACGTCTCTTCAAACCTACATTGGTTTTGCTGATGGTGCTTATCGTAATACAAGGAACATTTCTTCCGCAGCTTGGGTTATTTATTCACCCTCTGATGAGTTAGTACCCATGCATGGGGTAAGCCTTGGTCAAACAACGAATAACATTGCCGAGTATAGTGCAGTGATTGAGTTATTATCCGAATCCATATCATTTGGAATTCGGAGTTTGATTGTTAGGTTGGATTATGAATTTGTTGTATTACAATTGAACCGAGTTTATGCCATTAGAAATCCAGTGTTATTATGGTTATTTTTAAGAGTTCGTCTCTTGGAATGTGAATTCGATTACATTGAATATCAACATATTCCAAGACATTTAAATACGTTAGCAGACGCAGTTGCTTCTAGTATGATAAATCGACATTTGCAATGATCAAAGCAGTAAAACAAACAACATCCATAATAAGTACATAGATAGCTGGTAAATAGTGATATATCATAGCATAGAATGTTTTCAAAAAAATATACATCGTCTTCGATCATAGGTTGGAAACACCTTATGATCGGCAAAATGGTAACACAAAAAGTCAAAAATATGAGTCTACAACACGATCATCCCATCACTGATGGTGATCACGATAAGAAATCACTGCTCGAGCCACCCTACACAGGAACCTCCTAAAAGGTCCTGGAACACCAATCACGTATCTCTGTAATCTGAGTGGGATCTCATCTATGTCTGTCTCTGGAATATCTAGAGTCAGACACTCTAGATAATGCTCTAAATCAGACAAAATTTCCGCTGATTGGCCTACTGGGGTTGGTGCGGCTGCAACTGGTTGTCTTCTATCATAAGTCTGGAGATGGGCTAGTCGCCATGGACCCACATCTGCATTCATAAAAAAAAATTTGGTTATTAATTGACAAGACGATCAAAAAATAAAAAATTTAGAATTTAGAATTCGTTGAAAATGTTTTTACCTGATTCATCCCATTGTTCCCCGTTTGGGAGAGTCATCTCCCGGTCGCCGCGGAAGTCTATCCCGGCATACGGAAAGTCCTCAATGACAAAAAGTTGGCGGTCCAGCCAACGAAAATACGAAGGAGGAAATCGAACAATCTCAGCACCGTGACGGGCCATCAATGCAACCCAACGAACCATCCTAGGTTCTCGGGGTCGACCAGCATCAACAAGAATACTTTGCGGAGCTAGCATGGGTACCCTCTCTAGAGAAAAAGTGACCACGATGGATCCATATCCAAAGGTATTTAGTTTTCCATTTTTCTCTCTAGT
This sequence comes from Pinus albicaulis, assembly GCA_034641835.2. Classification (NCBI taxonomy): domain Eukaryota; kingdom Viridiplantae; phylum Streptophyta; class Pinopsida; order Pinales; family Pinaceae; genus Pinus; species Pinus albicaulis. The sequence continues at coordinate 26,609 of JAXQQM020059713.1, read as the reverse complement.
CAGTTGGCCTTTTACATTGGCCAACACAGCTTCGCACCAGTTGAAAATGGTGCCTCGGAAACAGTCTATAGCAATACGCATCTGGGAACCGGTAGCCACATGTAGTGCAGCACTCCCACATAGTCTGGTAACAGTAAATGCAATCACTTTCATCTCAGGACGGATGATAGTTTTTATATCAATCTGTTTGTCCCTGGGGTCTGCTTCATCATTACAGAACTCTTGTCGAAGACTAGCGACAGTTTGGCCACCTGGCCTAGTCCCAAACAAAGAAAGTTGTTTTCCCCTCTTGGACAAACCAGTCAGAAAATAAATATCCTCCAGCTCAATTTCGAGCCGGTGGCTGCCAATAATGAAACACTGGTCCTGCACATTCCACCTGTTTACCAGCCATGTCAGGAGGTATGCCTGTGCCCTCATGCCCTGAATGGCCCAAAATTTATACAAACTGCATGCTCTTAAAGCCTGCATTGTGGGAAAATGGAGCATCGCAGTGTCATCCACATCCTCATGCTCACGTTCTCTCCAAATCAACATCTTGCTAATCCTACAATGCATAAAAATATAAGTTAGAACAATCTAGTTTGAAAATTTTTGGGCGGGAAATGGAAAATTTGATTTTGAAATTCAATTGCGCAAGGACCGCACTTTTCTTTCATACACAGTGCGTAGGAACGCACACGTTCTATATTAAAAGTGCAGACCCACAACCTTTTTCTACATAGAAAAAGGTCAGGGTCCGCAGGTCATGTGTGTCGTGCCTGCGGACCCCCACGGGCAATTTCTTAAACATATTTTTGCCTTAAAAAAATGAAAACTAAAGCCTAAAAAGAATTGTAAATAGATGAAAAACAAGATTAAGAGGTTGTGGATTACCTGGGACTGACGGTTCTCGATTTCGTTGGATGGATCTTCCGAAATCATCACAGGAACTTTTTTACCCAAAAGCTTCTACTTTTCACTCTGAACTTGAACGGTAAAAATGAAGTTGAAAGAATTCTTTTTATAAGTTTTTTTGAATAGATGAATTTTTAATTTATTTATTTTTCACTTTAAAAAGGGTATTTTGAAAGAATTTTTACTTATTTTAAACAGGTATGTGTAATGCTTCAAGTTTTTGTGCAGAAATTGGATTTATCGGGAGAATTGACCATTTTTCAACAAAGAGCATACTTTTATCACTTTTTCGGACTCTTTCAAAATTTTACGAAAAAGCGAAACATTGGAGTTCTCTTTTAAGCCATTTTTAGACTCTCTAAACATGAAAATATTGTCGAGTACTTGATTGTTCGAACTCGTTAAAGTAAATGAATAATCGTCCCTTCAGTATAAGTTTACCCCTTTTACGGACTGAAATGGACTATTTACGAAAAAGGTATACGTTGACTAATTATGGTCAACAGAGTTCTCTCCCGCATTATTTTATCCTTTTTCAGGCTCGAGAGACTAAATTTATGAAAAATTACACCCATGGAGTTTTCTTAAGTTTTTTCTTCTGACTCCCTAAAATTGAAAAACACCGAGTTTCTCCTACACTGGACTCGTTAAAATTTAACATTAAAGGACCTGTTTAATTTTCAACAGGAATGAACCACTCCTTCTTAGGGTTCGAATCTTAAACTAAGTTGGACTCATCCGAAGGATGAGCTTATAAACAAGCAAATTTTATCCTCCTCAAGCTTGTCAAAAATAAAGAGGTACTTGCCAGAAATGGTGGGGGAAAAGAGAGAAAAATGACTTGTTTGTGGTATTTTGATTTTCGAAAATCTAGTTAACCACTCTTGAACACGACACTTTCAATCACCTGGGTTAGGAAATCCTTTGCCTAATAGTTAATCGAACCTCATTTGAAAGTCTTCATCTGGTTTCTGGGTATTAGCCTTGGGTCAACTGCTACCAAGCCATCTGCAGTGTCGTTATGTGTTCAAGAGGACATTTCAAATAAAGCATTCATCTGAAAAATATCTGTCATCCATTTTTTACCATCCCTGAGTCAGTCCTTGCCGATATATTTTCAAAACTTGATCTATGATTTCGTGTTGTGGGCTTGCCTATGACAGATCGCTTTCTATCGACGACAACTCATTATCTAGGAATTTTATCCAGAAATTGTCAGTACCTTGAAATCTGCATGCCTCAATGGCAGGTTTCTTACCTTCGACGATAGGTTGCGTCATTGACCTTCGATCGAATGATTCCGTGACATGTTCGACTTCAGCTCATTCATTCACATTTCATGGACTGTACTGAGTACTTTGAGAGCCAATGACATTACTGGTGGTTACTCTCACACTTGTTAACAGTTTACATCATTGACTGGTAATCAAGTGGTTTCTACGATGTTCGACTTCGACACATTCATTCACATGGATAGAATCGTACTAGTTCAAGATGCGGAAATCAAGACCCTGGATCTAGTTTCTACCATCCAGGCTGTGAGGAATTTTGTTATCATTTATACAGTAGACTATTTACAAACAGATGGCTGCGTCCATACTGTGTTTACACATGTCTATACTGTGATGTACTCAAAATCATTCCTGTATCAGAACAATTTGAATTAGTCCATAGTTAGTTTTGATCTGAGTATGGGAATGCGTACCTCAGCGATGACATATATATATATTTTGCATTGAATGTTTTTACAGGTTCCGACTGGGGTGACCACAGGATGATCCTTGAAATGATAAAGTACTACACTCTTAATATATGATAGACTTCAGCATCATCTATTCCAGACTTTTCACTTTAGGGGGCAATCTGTTACACTGAAAATTGTCATCTTGACATTCTGCTATGTGTATGAGCTCATTATTACTCATACTTCTCCCTTTGCAAGTCTAACATATCAGTTCCTCATGTCAAGCCTTGAAAATCAGAGAAAAGTCTCCTAAACTTTGGTATCGCACTTTCTCGCTATCTTGCTTGCGGTCCTGCACCCAATGTTCAGCTATCCTGCGTACCTGAACGCACTTCATCTGTGTTAAAAGTGCGTACCCCTGTAAGGTCAAAAAGGCGTAAGTAATTTCCAAAAAGCTCAATAAAAGTGAATTCTAGAAGCTTCCAGAAAATATCTTGCGGTGATAGAACCGCTCTTATGAGGTGCATGTATCCCTTACCTTATGGAGCTAACCCCTTGATGTGAGGAGCTTATCCCTTTGAAGGAGAATTCTATCCCTTCATAGTTGGAACAAAAAACCTCCTCTATTCTACTATAAAAAGAGGCATTGGGTAGCCTCAAAGGGAGTTGAAGCTTTAGAATATTTGAAGTTAAGTGCTGTTGAGATTCAGACTCAGTTAATTAAGACTTTTGTGAGGAGAGATTATATACCTCTATTAGTCTTGGTTGGAGGAGTGCAGAGCTTATCAAAGTAAAGGAGATTCCTGCTTCGGACCCCGGAAAGTCCTGTGCAACATCAAGGCTCAGGTTGTAAGGATTTTCTTCTTTTGAAATTAATACAAATATACTCATTTTTCTCAATAAGCTTTCAATAAATGGTTTATTTCATAGATCCCTTGATCACTATGATAAGCATGGTTTATGATGATTTCTATACAGGTGCTATGTAATATTTTTCTTGTTTGTGACTTCAGGTTTATGAGGAAAACTCCTTCAAGCGCACGAGGGACAACAACGACTTCAAACAAGCACTGGACAAACAATAAGTCCTTAACACCTTAATAGAGCTTTTCATAGATCATATATGCTTAGAGAAAGATTAGTTTATTTGGCTGTTTGTTGCTAGTTACTTTTATTACTAGGGAGATCAGTCTTGTCCGCAAGATGGATTAATCCTCCAACAGGGGTTGACGAACGGGTCTAGCATCTTTTTCTGTATAAATGTGGTGCGTACATAACTGGGGATCAATTCCTTTCATGTCTAGGTAATCCCATGTAAAGGCTCCCTTATATTTTTTCAGTAGTTGGACCAACTCCTCTTCTTGTTTAGCACTCAGATTTTTTTTAATGTTCAAAGTTTTTCCTGGTTCAATCTCTATAGTTTTGCTATTGTAAATAGAAGTGGTAGGTATGGATTGTTATTGGATGTCTTTCAGGGGATCTTCTTCATTATCAAATGCTACCTTGATCATGTGACATTGCAAATGGGATCTGGTTTTTGATTGGTTGATAAAACTGTTAATGATATCATCCTCTGTTTGATCTTTAAAGTCGAGGGCATTTTCTATGATTAGTGGTGATCTAATGTTTTCTATGAGATATGATACAGGCTATCTCTTTGTTTTTATTCTTGTTAGGATTGGCTGGGCTGGAGGGTATAAAGCTAAATTCTTGACATAACTCCCTCTAGTTATAGTCATGCTGCTTTGCCATTATAGGCATCCACAGTTGCCAGCCAAGGTCTACCTAAGATCAAAGGGTGTACATCTAGCCGGTTTTTGGGGTTGATAATTAGGAAGTCAGTAGGATATTTCCAGGAGTCTACAGATACCATTACATCATGTAGTGTGCCTTCTGGCTTGACTACTAATCGGTCAGCCAGTTCCAATAAGGCTGTTGTTGGCTCTAATGATGTAATGCCAAGTTTTTGACAAGTGGTGGTTGTTATGATATTAATTGCAGCTCCCAAATCAACTAAGACATTTGGAAATGTTTGTCCATTGATTTACACCGTAACTATAGGATTTCCTGGGTCCTCATACTTTACAGGTGCTTCCATTCCTGATAGTAAATCAGATAGAGTGTCGACTACTTGGACAGTTGGGTTAGTTTTTGTTCTACTCTTTGGCTTCTTTATACATAGTTCTTTGATCGTTTTTGCATAAATGGGAATGTCTTAGATAGCTTGGAGGAGTGGGATTTTTATACACAAAATTTTCAATTCTCCCAAAAGATCAAAATCAGGATGTTCTATTGAACGAGGTATGATTAATCGTTCTGGGAATGGTGGAGAAGAGGTGGTTGCTTGTTAATGAGTTTGTTGTATAACCACATTCTCCTTTTGGATTATTTGTTCTGAAGATAAAGAATTTTCAAATTGAACATTTTTGTCTCCCTCTGATTCTATTATGCACCCAGACCATAGTTGAAGGTCGTTGCACTCCCTTAATTCAGTTTCTAGTTCTGGTGGTTCCATTATTTGAACAGACTGAACTGCCTATTATTAGGGTTTGGGTTGGGCTGGGTTGGGAGTTGTGACCTCAAGTTGGTCTGGGGATTTTGTTGCAATGTATATGGTGCTGGCAGTGTAGGTTGAGGGAGAGGGATCGTTCCAGCTGGCTGATTAGTAGGTCTTTGCTAGTTCGACTGCCAGGTCTGACTCTGTGAGGTGGAGGGGGACCGTTGTGTTGGATAAGAATTATTTTGCCAAAATGGTGGATAGTAAGGAAATTTTGGCCAATTGGTTTGATTTGTTTGATTTGGCCAAGGTGAAAATGGTTGTTGTGACCAATTGTGGAAAGGTGCCTGATTTTTCCACATTCCATTATATTTCTGAGCATTATACTGAGGAGACTGAAAAGAAGAGGATGGATCAATTGGCATACCTATTTTTCATGGCTGCCATTGTCGCCACTGATTGAGTAGGCATACCATTTCTGATTCTTCTTTTGATTCTTTGTAGACTACTTCCAATCCTAGAAGCGAGCAGAAACCTTCTGTGGAGTGATCTTTTGTGCAGATAGCACAAACTTTGAATATATCCAGCGGGCACTCTTTATGGTTGTGTTTCTTTCTGCATTTAGTGCAGAATATTGCCAGATTTTTTTCTGCTTTTGTTTAGCTTGCATGATGTCGAACTGTGTTGTCAGAGTCCCTAGAATATCAGTTTTAAAATATTCTAGTAGATTTCCAATTTTTGCGAAATTTATACCTTCACCGGAGGTCTTACTATCCCTTGTGATCATGTCACGTTCTGCTGACTTTAGCCTTGTGCTGCCTCTCGAACTCTTGATACATAAATTAATAATGTCAGCAAAATTTTCTTGATATATATCACCTTTTCCCATGATGTTTAATGTTTCAACACATTGTTCCTTCATCCATTTAATTAATGTAGTTTTTAACACATTATTAGGTAAGGGTAAAGATGCATAAGGTGATCTCTGGAGGTTGTATTGAAAGCGTTCTACATATTCCTCGAGTGTTTCATTAGGTTTTGCTATCATCTGAAATATTTCGTCTTTTAATTCCCTGGACCTACAGTAATCCTGATATTTCTTTAGAAAAGCAGCTTTCATCTGATCCCAGTCATTTATAACACCTCCACCTAACCCCATAAACCATCGTAGAGCTACTCCTTTTTATGTGGAAGGAAATAATTTTAATTTTTGGGGATCGGTCGTATAGTCACACCCTCTGCATAATACATCAAATTCAAACAAAAATGCATCTACATCTTCCGATCTTAAGCCATGGAATGTAGGAATATGCTGAAGAGGAATGGCCTTCATAGGTGCATTAACTGCAGTGTCCACAATGGGATATTGCAGTGTGGAAGTTTGTTGAGGTGGTTACTAGTTGTGGGCCATTTGATCAAATATGTGCCAATATCCTTCTGGGATTTCTAGGGAATTATTCCTAGGCTGACTAGAAGGAGTAGGAATGACCTTGACAGCACTTCCTTGGTCTGGAATAATGAGTGTTCCTTGTTGACCTACTATCTGAGGAGAGTCAAGTCCTTTAGCTTTATTTTGAATGATGTTGATAGCACTTCCCTTATCTGGGCTACTCACTGTTTGGATTAATTCAAGAGGAGATTTTGGTTCTTCTGTTTCCCCTGTTTCTCCTCCTCCTTCATGGAGATTACTAGAGTTCCCTTATTGCAAAGAGATTAGGTGGGAATTCTCAATTTCTTGGGAATCTTGCTCAATTTCTTTTGTTTGGCTATGCACCTTAGCAAAGGCTACAGATGATGACTCTATGGCCTGAAGGGAGCTAGTAGGTTGTCTAGAATTAACTTTTCTAGGTCCTACTAATGGCTGAGATTCGACTTTCTTAAGGATGTCGTTGATGAAAATTGTTTGCCCAAGGGTCACCGGTCCCTTAGGTTTTTTCGTTTTAGGAGGAATTTCGTTCTATTTAGATTTTCTAGTCATTCAAAAAACACAAGCATTCATTCCTACCTAAAATTTTCACTCAATTCTGCTGTGAAGCGGGTCGATGAACGAGCATGTTCCTTGTTCAGTACGCAGGTTCTTACCTTCCGTTTTTAATACCTAGTTCTTCCCTAGCAGAGAAAATAAAATGTACATTACTCTTTCCTAAATAGCTACACTCTCCCCAGCAACGGCGCCAAAATGTTGAGGTAGAAAAGGTGTCGTTTTAACTCCTACTTATCTCACATTAATTATCAATCCATGTATGATTTTTTATTTCAAGAGTGTACTCAATTTGAGGCTGCAATTCAATCTAAGAGTAATGCTTTCCAATATGTAGTACAGTGTTATAGATACAAGAGTAAATGGATGCTTTGAAATGAAATATTACTACAATGACATGAAATTAAATGCTCTGAAATCCAATCATTCACTCAGCAATCATCAGTGAAGGATGCAATAGTAATGACTCTTTCCTTTGGAAATTGATGTAAATGAAATCAAATACGAACAAGACAATCAATCTGAGAACATAGGTAGCAATAACCAATGTCCTTTACAATTGATGATCTTATACTCCACACCAAATCAATTAAATGGAAACTGAACTAACTCACTAATGCTGCTAATGAAAGTAAAATAGGCAAGCTCTCAAAGGCAAAACCAAACTCTTTGCAGGTATGAAATAAACTGTAAACTAATTAACTGAAATGAACAGAAGATCTATTTTACTGGAATTGAACAGCAATAGAAATGAACAGAAAACTATATCTAATGGAATTGAACAACAAACTCTATTGAACAGTAAACTCTATCTAATGAATTTGAACAACAAATTCTATTGAACAGCAATCCAAAATGAACAGCAAATGGAGTGGAACAGCAGATGCTAAACAACAAAGCTCTGTTAAAGCATAACAAGATAAGTTATACAGGAATAAAAATTCTTGTTAAATTGGAAAGGAACGGCAACGTGATTCAACAGTGTAACACACCAAGATTATAAAGCGATAAAACAGTAAACTATTAAACTTGAAACTGTAATGAAAATAAATGCAAACCGTCACACAACTATAATCGAGAGATAATAATACAAAAGAGAAAGTGGATCCACTAGGGTCGGGCCCTTAGCCGCTAGGGAAACACCGCTGAGCTAATCCAGAGTCAAGTGATGGAATGGAAACTAAATCATGTATTAATCATGCATAACAGCGTTTACAAACAGTCGCTCTCTACTTGAATCATGAGAGTCAATGAAATTATAGAATTAAAAAAGAAGTTTCAATGATAATCCCCCCCCCGATTTCTACAGGGGCTACCTTTTATAACAACTCGGCGGACAATACAAGAAACAAAGATAAAATTTGAACAGCGATCCCTCAGGATCGAAAGATCTTGAGGGATTCGTTCTATTTCCTCTTTTGGCTAACGCTTCGTCTTCTTGTGCTGTAGCCATGTTGTTCCTTTCCTTTCTTTAACTATGCGTTCTGATTTCATCCTTCTTCTCTGGATATGGCCCTTTGCTGGAGGAACAACAGTTACTCCTGCTTTAGCTTTGCCTTTAGAATGGTGGTTTCCCACTTCATTTGTTTCCTGTTTAGAATAAAAGACAATCTTTAGCCAATTTTACAATAAACATTAATCTTTGCAATTCTATCATAATCCTTCAATATATCATATTTCTAGAATAAAAAGAGTTATGTTTAAAGGAAAAAGATAAAGAAATACATGGTGAATTCATACCTTTTCCAATGCTCAACAAGTGGGTGGCCCACCCAACCTTTGTTTTTAATATAATATATCACTGTGGGGTGTGGCGGGGGTGGAATCCTACCACCTTGATCCTTTAGTTTTTTAATATTTATTTTAATATGTGACCGATAGGGTGGGCAGGTTTGGCGGGCCCCTTTTTCATATTATTTTTTCGTTTTTTTAACCAATATGGTTATTTTTTTAATTTTTCGAAAATAAGGGTCATTTGGATTTTTAAGTATTCAACAAATTCGTCAATTTCTGGTGGTCAAATTTTTTGTGTTGGGACTATGTCAATTTCTTGCCTCCTTAAGCCTGCCACTTGGCCAAGTTTGACCAAAATTTTGACCATCTATAACTATACCATACGAACTCGGATTTGAGTTTCATTCACACCATTGGAATCAGGGCAACGAGCACTATGATCTGGTCCTAGTTTCATTTCCATCTGACGAATTAGATTTTTCAGTTATTTTCAAGGCCACTTGTACTTCTAGATCCTCCTGGATCATTTTAATATTCATATACCTTAGAAATTTGTAGCATATCCCTTTTTTTATCTTGCATATGCTCAAAACACTTTTCACTAGCATTCATAATCATATTCCTTTTCCTGTTTTAGGTTCCTCTATCTAGCACCAACTCTTCTCTTCCTGCACTAGCTCCTTTTTCCTGTAACATTTAGCATTGAGATGATCCTCTAGAAGGATATACTTATCACATATTCATCAAGAAGTTAGAAGCATTCAAATACTAAAATATTCATGTAGGAAGGATAAATAATAATCAAAACTATAAATATAAACAAAAATAATGTAATAAATAAATAACATAAATCTAGAAGGTACTTATCTTTGATTGAAGGATGTCACCAACTCCCTCTTGGGCCTTCCTCCAAGGGTCATTACTAACCATCATCCATATGCTAGTTTTTCCTTCAATGTCTTCATCAACATTTAGGCCCAACTGAGACTAGCCCATCTAGAGTTATATTAAATCTGTCAGAGTTGTTGAAATAGACTTTCATGGATCATGCTAGGGTTTCAAGACTATAGAACTCAAGCCTTCATCATACCAAGAGGATTACTATCATGACTCAACACCATATCTTCCATAGGTACATTATCAATATTATAGGCACTGTCACATGTATTATAAACATGATTTATGTCAACAAAGATCTTTGTAACAAAGTTCGTTCTCACTTCTAAGGTTTCTATAACACAATTCTCTATCAAATCTCTACATCACTATCATCATACATCCATCATATCATATCTATCGAGTTAATGACAACATCCCTCTCTTAATGAAGAGTATTGTTATCATGTAAGAACAAGTTCACTAAAATTAGAAAACCCATAACTAGATGGGAGTAGTAGGGCTGACTTCACCATTGAATATCTCATCCTTAGATTATGATATGTAAGTAATATTTATTGTTTACATTGTGTCACTAAGTCATTGTTTAACTTGTGGTTGCAGAAAATATTGATTTATAAACCACTCGCTAATTTGGCATATAGATCATTATTACGGTGATAGAATAAAAGCCATAAAATTATACTAACCATTGGGAATCAATTTGCAACAAAGTTAAGTTAAAGCATGAATATAAAATAATTTTGCGAGTATAATATGATGCGGCCCAAAAACGGAAGGTGATCACCATAGCTTGCACATCAACCCATACAAATATCAAACCAATTATAAAACCACGAAAATTTGAAGAAACCATACAGTAATGTCGAACCACAGGTGGAATGATATAAACCATAAGCTGCCCATAATTATCAATGAAATATAATATAATATATATATATATATATAATATGCGGGGTCTATTTGAGCTACTGGAGGCTAGACGTGATTCACTGTAGAGATGACGGGATACCAATATGAAAACAATTGTGAGAATAACATACCATAGTAAGTAGAAATGTGAGTTCTGAAAAACAAAGAACAAGCTACAAATGTCAAGTGTAAACCACAAGAAGCAATACACAATAAAACAAGCCACGCTAATTATCGAGCTAAATGTGAGTCCCGATGTCACTAATGCATTGATCTAGTAGAAAGACAATGCCAAGAATATGATGCAAGACACACCAAGAATGGAATTGTAAAGAGAGTTTAGCAAAGCATAACCAAGCCATAGGAATCTTAATGAGTTTCTACAAGAAAAATATCTCCAAATGATAATCGTACTCACAATCATCTCCAAATGATAATCGTACTCACAATCGCAAATATCCATGCTAGGGTTGTGAAAGTGTTGTGTATATCTACATTATATTTGAATTCTCATTTATAGACTTTCATATAATCAAATAGGTGACTTGATGGAGCTAACCGACTTGAAATATGGAGGGAAACCATCATTTGAATTTTTACTCATTTTAAATATATTTTCAGCAAATTTATTTACTGCGTGATATGAAAATTTTCTATTTAATAATTTATTTCCCAATGTTAAATATTGCACATATTAACAATTGAGTTCTTCCTTTTTATCCAATATTAATTTCTTTAGGGGACAATAGGATGAATGGATTAATTTGGGGTCTATGGTAAATTCATCCCATAGCTGCCCAAATTTCAACACCACACCCCTCTTTCAAGGATTAGGATCCAAATGTGGCTGAAACAAGACCTTTGAATCAGGAAGATAATCAAGCTTCACAACCAACAAGAGGTATAAACCTCTGGATACCCTTATTGATTTGAGGGTGGAGTTGAAAGCCTTTGGATTCCCTTGTTTAGTTGGTGGGTACAAATGAGACTTTGGATTCCTTGTTTCAACCTATGATGGTAGAGCTACAATTCTTATTGAGGTTGTTGAAGGGTGGATTTGGTGGACCTTTGAATTCCTTGTGAGAAATTGACTGCACTAAGTAGTTGGTAGATGGAATTAGATAGTCCTCTAGAGTCCTTATTTCATCTAGTAGCATAGGTTTAATCCCTTAAGCGCTCATCCTCAAGCATTGGAATCTAGCTCTAGGTTGACTAATACAAAAAAGGCTTAGTTGTAGTGTGTTTAAGGTTGGGTGGACAGTTGGAGTCCCAATCTTAGTTGCTAGACCTTTCAAATTCTAAGTTAAGTGATTCTCAAGATTTACACTTTGAATGTTCAAAATGTGTTTAATGTGTTGGCTTAAGGCCTGCATTGATATTGATTCAATACTTGGATTTAATGCTTGTGGTAATGTTATGAAATGTGAATTTCTACTTGCTTGAGAAATGTTAATTTCTTGTGTGTTTCTTAGTAAATGAATGGATTTATGCATGTATCCATGAGCTTATTTTTTTCTTATCATTAGCCTAAGAGGCCAAGAGATTTTGAATTATTATGAGCTTGAAATTTTTCTAATGGACCTCGATGAGAGTGAATGGGAAGATTTGTGTTGTATGTATTATGAAATAAAAAAGAATTTTCTTTTCAACTCTATTTAAAAATTTCTAAGCTCAAGAAGGATAGCTTCATGTGTGTGTGTTGATTAGGCTAGGCCAAGCCCTATTGAAATCTTAGGATATATATTCAAACATTAAATCTCATTAAGGATAGTTTCGTAGAGCTTCGCAATATATATATATATATATATATATATATATATATATATATATATATATATATGGTTGTGCAAGGTTGAACGCTAAGGCATTAAGGGCCTAGTCCTCGAATCATAATAGGCCATATAAAGTAGAACTACCATTATTAACCTATGAGGGCCATGAAAACCCCAAACATTCACATATTCACATATGTGTGGGTTGGGAGTTCAAAGCCCAGAGGAGCAATGATGTAGAGAGTTTTGTGCCATGCGATCAGGCACCATGACCAACTGCTAGTAGGTCTCGGTTGTTGAAAATACAACAAGAAATTCCTAATTTACTTTTTTCCTTTGATTTAATTATGAGAAAATTGAAATTCCACATTAGCATACAACTTGATGAGTTAATTGAGTTATTATTACTCAATTAGCTTAGTTAATTCAAGTTAAAGGGTGAACTTGAGTTGTGTATAGTGATTCCTAAATTTTAGGATCCTAGGTTTACTTAATTTCAGCTGTAACGATTTAATTTAGTTAAATTGAGTTATGGTCAGTTAAACTAGTTCAACTATTGGAGGTATAGCAGTGGGGTGCATCTTTAGTGTTTAACTAGTTAAATTATCAATCAACCTAAATTAACTCAAGCATGCATGAAATTTTAGTTACCCAGTTGAGATTGGAGTTAAAGGGCAGTGTACTATCAGTTGTAGAATATTCCAAATTATAAAGGTCATGCATGCGATCAAAGGAAGTCCTAAAGGAATTGTGAAATTATCATTGAGGAATTTCTGAATTAATAGGGGCATAATTCCCAACGAAATAGCGCAAGGAAATAGGATCTTGGAGGCCTGAAAATTTGGCTAAGTATTGGCCAAGCTTAGTCAATCAGACAGATGATAGAAAATAATTATGCAGGTTGAGATCAAGGTTGAGAAAATCATATTGTATTCATCCAGATTCTTTGATTAATGCAATACATATAGTAATGGGCTTTGATCAGTTTCTCTCCCCTATCTATACCTTGGTGTATGTGTGTTGAATCTTGATGCATGTTATTGATTTTTGTTCTCCATCATGAATTTAATTCCATAGATTGGTAGAGTAGATTTGAGTCTTATGTTTTAATAAATTTCATGAGTAGTTTCAAACTAAAATTAAAATTATACATGGTATCATAGCTAAATTCATAGTAGAGAAGAGAATTTGAAGTTTTCATTGCAGGATGATTCAAGGTTGCAGATCAAGGTACATGATTTCATCAAAACTAAGAATATGACTTTCAATGGACTGAGTCTTGAGTATGCCCTTGAGAATAGCTCAAATTACGTTGCATGGAGGGACCTAATGGAGGTAGTACTGGAGGATAATGGGTTGAAGGACTACACTGATAATGATGTTTCTCAACCACTAGTAGTTGATGCTTAGAATCTAGCAAAATGGAATAAGTGTGTTTCTAGGGCAAGGAGAATCATATTGGAGGGAGTTTGAGATCATATTTTCTTGAATCTCCATGAGAAAGAGACTTTGTATGAAATGTGGTAAGCACTGGAAGATTTGTTCCATAATAGTAGCGACCACAGGAAGTTGGATCTCAAGGACAAGATTCGTAATATAAATATGCAAAAGAATGAAGCAATTCCGCAGTACCTGAGAAATTTTACATTGTGTTGTGATGAACTTGTTGGGGTCAGTGTTACTATTCCTAGAGAATATTTGGTAGATATAGCTCTGTTGGGCATTCCCAAGAACTGGCACATTTATCAAGATTCTATAAATGGTAGAGAGAAACTACCATAGTAGGAGCATTTATGGTCTGATCTAGTGCAGGAAGAAATAAGGTGGAGCAACAGAGATGGGACCTCATCCAAGGTTGAGGATGACGAGAATTGTTCCTTGGCTAGAAAGGTAAAGAAAGGGAAAGGGAAGAAATCCCAATCCAAAGGAGCTTCCAGTCAAGGGGGAAAGAAAAAGGACTTGTCCAAAATCAAGTTATTTCACTGTCATGAGTTTGGGCACTATGCCACGAAATTCCCACACAAGAAAACAAGAAAGAAGACCTCAGGAGGAGTGGCAGGTGGAGATCTTCCTTCATAATTCGACCTTTATTTTACCCTCATTGCATGCATGGGAAGCACATTGATGGGAAGTGTTTGGTATCTCGACAATGGTGTCTCATTCCATATGACTGGGAACAAATGTTTCTTCAATGACTTGGAGGAGAAATACCTCTAGATGCACATCGAGATGGGAGATGATGGGAGGTATAACACAATCGGTATCGGTACAGTTACTTTTTAGAGGGATTATGGCTCCTGTTGTAGCTCCTAGAGACATCCTTGAGTTGCAAAAGAAGAGTGCCTAGGACATCTTAAAATCAGAGATTAAATGTAGACAACTATAAGGATGCCTCTAACAGAATATGGAATAAGAGAATAATGGTTTTGGTGGTTCAATCATGGAGGAGACCTTGGAGTCTGATTCATGTGAATTACCCTATACTGCAAGAGGGCTCAAGAGGCTACATGGTTGGATGGATTTCAAATGGGCCAAGTATGAAATAATGATCAGAGGCTTTCAAATTATGTATAGGTGTTGAGGAAGAACGGAGGAGGAATCCGCAAAAGACAGGCTTAAAATCCTTAAGAATCTGTCTCCTGTGAACTCAGAGGAAACAGATGTAAGTGGAATATGACTAACTAGAGATTCTTGGAGCACGAATTAAGGAAGTGCAGCAAGTTTAATACATGAGTGTTATACATAAAAGAATTCATGAATAAAAATGCATACCACCAGTAGCTACATTACACAAATCATCAAAGCAGCAGAACATGAAAGATGATTATACATAAACAAGAGAACACAGATACATACTACTCATTTCTCCATCTGGAATCTGAGTAAACAGCTCTGTATATCAAATTATATTAAAAACAACTCTCCCAAAAATGTATCTTAGAGCATAAAGAGCACAGTCACACAGAACTACAACAGAACTTCTCCAAAATTCAGAACCTTTCTTTCATCTTTTAACTCCCTACATATATATTTCTCCTGAAGGTTTACGATCGAATAATCATTCCCGATTGACCCACACATGTGAAAACCAAAATATCCTAACTAAATTACTGAGCATGCATCAAGAAATCACTCCTGTAACAGTGAATCAAAATAGAATCAAGTGAAATCGAGATTTCACCAGCAAAACATCATAATCAGAAAGTAAAAAGAAACAAAATTATGAGTTGCGTAGGCCAAATTCTGGAATCTTCCATGGGGACGGCGAGGAGTGGTTGTAAACAGGTGGGTAGTCTCGTTTCCACCACTTTATTTCATCTGTTGTCGAAAGGTCTCCACTCCCTCGTTCTTATGATTTCCATAACCGTCGCAAAACAGCCTGTCGTACTGTGTATGCCTAGCTATTCAGCAGAGGATTCATTAGACAAACTGAATATACCTCTATTGTGTTTGTCCTGCCTAAACCATTTTTGTGTTTGAATTGCAAACTGGAGATCAGATTTCGGAGGGGGGCATGGATGGTTTGTGGTATTGAATGAGGGGGTGCGAAATCACTGTGAACCGACACGTAGCACCAGAGGTGGTATAATAAACTAGCCATTTCAAACCCCCCCCCCCCCCTCCATGTTAATCTTCGAAAGGTGAGAAGGGGGACGAAATAGAGCATGAGTCGTCGGATGTATTAATAGAGAGTGGAGATGAAGAGGAGATGGTGGAAGCGATGGGGAGCTTAGATGGATGATTAACACTAGAAAGAGTGAGACAAAGACCGCGAAGGGGCTATTTATGACGTGGCGTGAAGGTGGGGACCAAACTAATATCGTAGATCGTAGACCAGGAGTTTTTATTATAAGTGGAAAAGAGTAAATGTTATACCTTGTAGGGAGCGATGTGTGGTGAGCGAGAAATGGGTGATGTGGTGGAAGTGGGGCCCACCCGCAGATCATAGTCGGAAGTGTTTTGTGATAAGAAGCGCAGGGTAAATGTTATGGTTTGTGATGTGCGGAGTGCGGTGAGCAGAAGGTGACGTGGAAGGATGGAAGTGGGGCCCAACATACATCCCAAATCGCAATTAGAAGGTTTCACATATGAGCAACAGTAGGTAAGAGTTAAATCTTGCGAGGAGCGATGTGTGGTGAGTGGGAAATGGGTGACATGGAAGGATGGAGGTAGGGCCCAACATACATAGAAAATCACAATCGGAAGGTTTTACACATGAGCAGCAGTAGGTAAGAGTTAAATCTTACAGGGAGCAATGTGCAGTGAGCGATAAAGGGGTGATGTGGCAGAAGTGGGGCCCGTAGATCGCAATCAGGGGTATTTAGTTATGGGGGAGCGAGAGGTAAATACTATAATATGTGAAATGTAATGTGCGGTGGTGGAAGGTTGGCGACGTGAAAAGGTGAATGGTAAGTTTCTATCCTCTTTCGACTGTAGGGCGTCCTCCCAACTAGTGCTTGAATTGCATGGCCTTCCCCTTCAACATTCATGCCTCTGCCCTGTCATTTCCTTATAGGGTCCACTTCTCCACCTTGTGTGTGGTCATAGGCCAACATTGGCTCCATCAGGGGACAACGTGTTGTTCTAAGTGCTTTGAGAACCTGCAGACCTAAATGCATGTGCTTTATTGGGCGCATGGAGTTGTGAATGCATACTATAAATCTAAGCTGAAACTTCAACTTGTTAGGATATTCCGACACATAGGAAATAGTTAAGAATAACTTAGTCTAGTGTAGAGTTAGGTAAAGTGTGTTTCTTTACCATGTACATTTGTAAATATAATCTGATTGTCACGATTTGTAGTGATCCGACGGTTATCTGTCACCTCGGTATTAACGACACTTGATCCGTGGCTTAACACTCGATTGGTCCATGATCTCTATTTAAAGAGCATGGAGGGTCATTTTTCTGGTAACCGTTTATGAGAGAAACATATGTAACTTTTCTTTTTATATTAATAAATTCCCTGAAGTGGCTGCATTGGCTTAGGGCGTGGACTGTTTCCCTTTTTGAGGGTTTTAACCACGTGATTATGCTAGTGTACTAATTTTTGATCTTTTTGTGAGCGGTGACCTTTGGTTCTTGATCTATGGAACTTACCCTGTAAATTCCTACATGGTATCAGAGCTATTTTGAGGGTTGCGTCTGTTGTTGATCAAAATCCGAAGCCGGTTTGACTGCATGCGAATTTCGTTTTGTATATCTACTATTTCTAAACATTTTTAGGCTTTGAGAACTACTCGGTTGTGTCCAGAGCGTCTGTTACAGTGAGGAACACCTTTTTTTTCATGTGAAAAGGTTTTCGGCTACCCAAGTTATGACAATTTAGATCTGGAGGTATAAAGCATTTGTTTTGCAGTTATATTTGTTAATAGTTCTGCTTATTTCGGTTCTGTCTTTTTATTTTCAGTTTTTAGGTTTTATTTATTTTCCAGATCTATACCCTCTTCTTTGTGTATGCTATTTTTTGTGCGCTGCGTGCGATCTCGGCCAATCAGAAGCAGGAAAAGGGATTTTTTTTCTATGTATGCTCTTTCCCCGCGTCTTTGTGCGAACTCGGGAAATCAGAAATAGTGAAAAAAGTGATAGTTGCCGGTAAGGCTAACCGAAAATCTAACATTTTGTTGTAAGGCTTTGCATTTATTTTCTTTTTTTGCTCAGTTTTTATGTTTTTTTGTGCAGGAAAAGGCACACACACCGAAGAAAAAAAAATAACCCCCTCCTTCCTCCTTCCAAACAATAGCATGATCCTTTTACTATCTCACTTGGTGAGGGGTTAGTTTATGAGAATAGAGGTCTTGGGTTCAAGTCTCCTCCTCATGCTTCTTTTGTAAAAAAAAATTGTTCAAAGGGGCGGATTTTTTTTTTTAAAAAGCCGCACTTCACCCCGTTCCCGTAACTATTTAGCATCTACAACTCAGTTTTTTCAAAAGGCATAACTTCTTCATCCGGAAGCCGTTTTTCGAGCCTTTTTTTTTTAAATGGCCTAATTTTTCGAGATATTTCCATTGGAGTAGTTATTTTCACCTTTTCTCAGCTTTATTATTATTATTTTTTTAATGGAAAGTGCATGCCCGGTTATTCTTAACAACACTAATTATTTCCAATGGCTTCCTCACATGGTAGATATACTTATAAGTAAAGGGCTTTATAGAATAGCCACAGGACAAGAAACTAAACCTTCTGATGATGATAAAGCTGCTAAATGGGAAAATAAACAAGATCAAGCACGAGGGTTGATAGGAATGTCCATTGCTCAAGATCTTTGATTTCGTATCCTTGACATTGACACCCCTGATGAGGTTCTGGAAAAGCTAAAAACTATTTTTGGCGTTCAAAATGAAATCCAAGCCCACCAGCTTGAAAATGAGTTGCTTACTTTGGACCCCAATAATTTCTCCTCCATTGAAGATTTTTTGTCCAAATTTAAGACCCTCAGAATCCTTTTAGAAGGTTATAAGATCAAAAAGGATGATGGTAGCCTCATTCAATATAATGACTTTTTTCCTTCTACTAGTCAAACAACTAGCCAAATATATCATCAGCTACTCCAGCAGCACCATCCAGACAAATGGAGATTTCTTCATCTATCGGAGTTTCAGTGAAGACACCCTTGAGGGCTAAAGTGACCAAAACCTATCAAATAGTTAGGAGGCTTGTGTTTGCTCCATAAATTGTGTAAGGGGCCAAGCCTACATCATAAGCACAGAGATCACTAGCACAGCATGAGCCACTTTTGCAAGATAAAGGACCATCCCATCTTGACATTGACGGGGAAAATTTAGAGAGGGATGAAAATCAAAAATCCACAAAGCAGGTAATAATGGAGAAATAAAATGATATTATAGAGCTTAATGACATCTTTTCCAGGGCCAAATTCATGATTTCATTCCTCGAGTAGGAAAACATGCAATTGAAGGTAAACCAACTGATTTTGAATAGATATCAGGTTGATGCTAGTAAAGAGGCAGCAAAGGGAAAAAAATTAGTTCATATTGATGATCCAAGTGAGAATGAATAACAGGGTAGAAGGAAGAGGCTAAGAACTAGAGGCCTTAAGAGGGCACTTCAGTAATAAAGAGAGTTATCCCCACCTAAGGCACAGATGATAGTGGATGAGCTTATACTAGCAAATATTGAGCAAGACCAAGAATATTGGCTAGATAGAGTCAATGGACACTTGGAAAAGCTCCTGAAGAGGGCTAAAAGAGACAAAAAATTGCAATGACACGTGGTTGCTCATTACTGTACAAGGAATCAAGTCTCCAAGGTCAAGGTCAAATAGTTGAAATAAAAACTCAAGGAAACCCTAATCAAGAAAAAGGAGAAGGGAAAGTTGGATCTTCTTGCTTATGCTTACCTCATTGCTTGGCATACCATATCACATCTTCATGGAGCAATCCTGGACCAATTTTGAGTAAATTTGAATAAATTTTGGTGAAAAGCTGATTTTTGTGAATTTTGGCAATTTTGTGAAACAGCCACACTGTAAAAAACGCAGCGTGGCCCACGCTCCATTTTTTATGGAGGCCTCCAAATGACATAAGGTATGCATAATTGGATTCCTTTTGACCTCCACTTTTATCCTAGCAAAAAAAAGCTCCACTTCAACCCTTCCTGGCAAGTCAAAAAGTAAAAAAAAAACACTCAAAAAGGACCTTTTTGCCTCTTTTTTGAAGAGTATGCTACGTTTTCAAAGTGTATGTGGGAGAATGAACTTTTGAGGGGCTAAAATTAGTCAATTTTAGTGCTTGAAGACTCCATCATGTAGCCAAATGGAAGATCTATCTCCAGAAATTTTCAGATCAACATTTGGACTCCAAGAAGGCTTCCAAAACTCATTTTTCCCTCACACTCTACGTTTTCTCCTCACACGCAGCATTTTTAGCAGAATTTGATACATTTTCTCCTGAAGGTCATTTTTTATAGTTGACTTGGTCCAGTTTCACCTTTTCTCATGTAATTTGTCAATATTTATGTAAATATGCTTTGAGTTGTAATTAAGCTAGTTAAAGGTAAATATGAGGTAGATACATGCTTGTAAACGTCATAAATGATCAAAAGAATCAGTTTTTATATCTTAGGGAGAGTCTTGTTCACCTCCCTAGTCTTTAGGGTTTGGGTAAGAGGATCATGTGATCAGTTCCTTGACTCATGGATTCGACCCCTGGGAGTGGGGAAATGATATTTTGTCTATATGTATGCTTTTCTTGGTCATTTGACTGGTTGGACATGAGAGGTTTGAGACCATCGTAGCTTGTGCTTCAGCTTTAATTCAGAAATTCTGAGGAATAGTTGTAGTTATTATCTAGGAATTCATGTGTAGTGAGTTTTTTATGATGTTTATTCTTTGTTATATTCTTTTATGAATGATAAATATTTTCTCTTTCCATGCCTTTCTTTCCTCAGTGATTTTCCTAAAATTTTGATAAACAGAATTCTTTCGTGGCTCTGTTTGTTTGGGAAAATCCTTTTGTGTTTATTTCCTTCAGTTTTAATGAATTCATGATACATGCTCATTAAGATTCTCTCCACTCTTTCAAACCCTGCACTACACTAACAAAACCCTAATCCATCACCAAATCATTGCTACCTTTCTCCTTTATATATTTTCAGTTGTAACCCTTTGATACATTTGACCTAGCTACTTGGTTTTCTTCCTTGATCCAGCAGAAAAACTATCAAACTTTCAAAACCCTAGAGCTGACCTAACTAGCCTAAAATATACTCATCATCCAGTCAAACCCTTTGGTTGTGATCTCATAGAGATAGCCCTCTCTGGTTTTGTAGGGCTAGCTACCAAACTAAAAGCTTGGTTTGAGGTTACCTCCATCAGCATCCATTCATCAGCCTTGGGACATTGTGGAGGCTAACATTTCTGGTGCTACTGCTGGGGAACGAAGTGACATATATTCCCTAGGTGTAACATACTTCTTCATCTAATTCTAGGCCTATGGGTGATAGTCTCTAGATTTCGCGAATGTGGATTCAAGTTGTAGAGAGCCAAAGTGTAGAAGAAAGAATACACTAGCTCCGAAAAGATACACACCATTGAATCCTAATCCACATTCAACTTCTCCCATTGAATATCTGGAGAAACTCATCAGAAAATAGAGACCTCAGCATTCCAAGATTCAATAGAATTCATATAATTTGGTAAGTTCTACATCTTTTCCCACCGAGTTTTTTTCCCTAGAAGATATTCCTTTCAATCTGAAATTTGAATTATCTCTGTTTGGATCAAAATCAGAAACATCCTTGCCTAAAATTGTGTTTGATCCCTTGAGTTTGTTTGAATTCACATCATTATCTAAAGTACTATTTGATTCTCTAAAGCTTAAAAAGAGTATATTGTCCGTAGAATCCAATTCAGACTCATATTTTGATAGGAAGGTCTGGAGTCAGTTTGATAAACTTCAAAAATTAGCCAACCATCTCCAACATACCTCTGAGAAGGCCTTCATACAGTATCAGCAGGAGCTCTTTTCCGTTGATCCTCTTTCAGCATCATTCAGCCATACCACTGCTTCTACTCCATCTGTTTCCTTTCCTACACAAACACCTTGAATACTAGCACTTCCCGTTGTACATACAAATCTTCCTCCTTGAACTATGGCTATATTTTCTCTATTGGTTCTATCAGGCTAGCTTATTGCCTTACTGTAGAATTATGGAAAAATACTTCCTCTGTTTGATGGAACCAATGATATTACAACGAGGCATCACATCGATAATATTAATTATTTCATTGATTTAGAAGAAGTAGAAAACGATTATGCCAAGATGAGAATTCTTGCTCAGAGTTTCTCAGGGGAGGTAAAGAAATGGTTCAAAGCTTTAGCAGTTGGTTCGGTGCATAATTCACAACAGTTGACGAACCTTTTCCTTTCCAAGTGGGAGGAAAAGAAAAATCCACTCCAAATTTTGGCCGAGTATAATTCAATGAAGAGACAACCTAATGAGTCGGTCCAAAGACTATACCACTTGCTTCAACAAGGTATGCAACTCCATTCCCTATAATATCAAACCTCCACCAGATTTGGCCTTGTTGCAATATCCAGATTCCTTTGACCTAGACATGGCATATCAATTCAGAGAAAGGAACCCTACTTCATTGGAGGAGATGCAAAAAACTACAGTCAGTGTTGAAGTTAATCTTCTGATTAGGAAGTCAAAGAGTAAATTGGAGAAGAGAGTCACAATAAAAGAAGAGCCATCAAGTTCATCGGAAGAAAATATTAATAATTTGATAAGGACCGTAGAGAAGATGGTAGATATAATGTCAATTTCAGAAAGGAAGCAAGATAATCCATCCTGGAATCCTAACTTTCGAGGACAACAGTAGCAGCCACGGTTTCAGGCAAAGTAGAGAGAACAGAGAGATCCATATCAGCAAACTCAACAACAATTCTGGACCCCATTACAGCATAATTATGCTCAAGCACCAGATGAAGATGATGATATTGTTGAGGATAATCTTATCTTTTTAAAATATTGGGGACCAATTTATCTTATAGAGGATGATGAGTATGTCGAATAAACTTCTGTGTTAGATGATCATGATCTTGTCCTTGCAAATGATGATGGTTTGGAAGTCCAATCCGATGACTATCAAAGGCGTTATTTAAATTCTCTCATCTCACATCAGAGACAATACACATTGAGAAACCGAGATGTTCCTATCACTCTAACTCAAAAGAGAACATCTCAACAAAAATATACTCAGGCCAAACAAAATCTTCACGCTAGTCAAAACAAAGAGAAGGCGCATGTTGCCATAATTCAGAGCAAGAACAGTGAAGCATATACAAGTAAATCAAAGAATGATAAAGAAATGAAAAGGAAGGAAAGTCCAGCAAAATAGTGGGTGGAAAAGCGTGCTAACATCGTGAAAGAGGTAGAAAAACAATCTAGTTTGTTTAGTTTAGAGAGTGAAATTTCTAAGCTAAAGGTGTCTATTCCTCTTACTGAACTTGTTAAAATTGATAGATATAAATCTTAGATTTCCAAGATGTTGAAAGTAGACCACATGTCAGACATGGTCAATATCAGTGATGATCATCCTGAACTTCGTTTTGGTCCAGTCGTAGATCAGAACCTTGAAGATAGTGAAGTCCCTCCTTTTTATCTTAGTTTGAGAGTCCATAATTACATTCTCCATAATTCCATGTTGGATTCCATTGCTTCACATAATTTAATGCCAAAATCTATCATGGATAATTTTGGGTTGGAAATAACTCGACCATATCATGACCTCTATTCTTTTGATTCTGGTAGAGTCTGTTGCCTTGGTCTTATCAAAGACTTAGTTGTTTCCTTGGATCAAACACCTGCTAAAAATGTGTTGATGGATGTTGTAGGTGCTGACATACCTCCAAAGTATGGAATTCTTCTTTCACATTCTTGGGGAGCCAAATTGAGAGGTACTTTACAGCTTGATTTTTCATATGCAACAATTCTGGTATTTGGCCAGCTTAGGAAGTTGTACCAAGAGGTGAAAATGAAGTACATGATCACTAGTAACGATAAGCCTAAGAACCACCTAATTCACTCTGTACATATTTATTTAGAATCATCTATATTGTATAATGATAATGATATTGATGATTTAGATATTCAACTTGTAGAAGGTGAAGAAATTTCAGACTTAACAAATAGTGTACAAGCAATCTTGAAAGAAGAAAATGAAAATCAGAATTCAGAAAACTTGTAGCAAAAAACTTTAGAGAAAAATACAGAAGAGTCACAGCAAGGATCAATTAAATTAGAGAAAGCTAAAGATCATATTGAGATAGCTGATTAAAAATAAGAAGAAGTTTAGCCTGCAGAATTTCAGTTTCCCGATGATGAGGAAGGTCTTTGGACCATGGATTTCGATGGTGCTTTGGGGAAGATGGAGCTAGCATTGGAATCAAGATCTGTAGCCCTATACATCAATAAAAAAAATTCCCAAGGAATTGAAGATTATGTTCCTACATGATAGCCTTTTATTTCTCTAACAATGAAGCATAATACGAGGCCTTGATCACCGGTCTCCAAATTTTGAAAAGGTTAGGTGCAAAAATAATCATAGTATATGGAAACTCTAAGTTGGTAATAAAACAGGTAAAAGGGGAATGCCAGGCCAAACATCCTAAGATGAGAGCTTATCGTAGTTCTTGATGTTTTGAAAACTTTTCCAGAATATAACTTGTCATTGATTAATAGAAGCAAAAATTTCATGGTCGATTCACTTGCCACAATGGCTAGTAATTTTAAGATTCCAATTCATTCCACTAAGAAGTTTGAAATTCATGTGAAGCATTGCCCAACTATCCCTGAAAATATCATATATTGGCAAGTATTTTTGGATGAAAAATAGATTAATTATTTTATGCAGATGGAAAAGGACTTTGCTAAATCCCACATGGATGAAGTGTACAGTGAAGATGATCAAGTAATTGAGGCTGCTAAAGTTGAAGTGCTATAGTTGAAGGAAAACAACATTCCATGAGGTTTCGTGCCTTTGGAGGAGTTTTTTTATCATGATGATGTGGCCAAAAGCCCACAAAGGTCCCCACAGAAACAAGTGTCGAAGATGTGAACATTGGTACAGCAGAGAAACCCAAGATGGCCAAGCTATCAAGATCCTTGTCCCATGAGTTGAAAGGTAAATACACATCTCTCTTGAAAGAAATTTCTGATGTGTTTGCTTGGGAATATTCAGAACTTAAGGTGTACAATAAAGATATCATGCAGCACACCATCCCAATCAAGTTGGATCAAAAGCCTTTCCACCCGAAGTTAAGGAGAATCAATCCCAAGTTGCTGCCATCGATTGAAAAAGAGGTAAATAGACTTTACAAGGCTAGTATCATAGTTCCTATTTGATTTTCATATTGGATGTCTAATCTTGCGTCAGTTAGAAAGAAGATAGGAGATATTCGTCTTTGCATTGATTTCAGAAATCTCAACAAGATATCATTAAAAGAAAATATCATTTGCCAAAGATGGATCACATCTTGCAAAGCCTTGTTTGAGCTTCAAGGATGTCACTTCTTAACGGATATTTAGGATACAATCAGATATTGATGCATGAAGATGACCAAGAGAATACATCATTCACCATGCCATGGGGTACCTTCATGTACACCAATATTCCATTTGGGCTCAAGAATGCGGGGGCTACTTTTCAGCGGACTACGGACATCACTTTCTTGAATGAGAAGGATGTGTTTCTTGTAGTTTACCTTGATGATGTCACAGTATTTTCACAGTCAGATTGTTATACATAATTTTAAACTAAGAATAAACTAAATTTCCTGAGTGTGGTGTTCCTTTAGTCAGAACAACAGAAGAAATACAACTATTATTTTCTATAAGAAAAATAGATATACAGAAATGGAAACAAGCCTACGTTTAATACTTTCTTTCTCCTTCTTCTGTCGATGTTTTTTTCGGTCTCAATCCAACTCAAGTAGCTAGATCAATTCCTGCAATCGAAGCCAGGGAACAACAAAAAACATACAAATATTTAAGTATTTATTTATCTTAATCAAATCAAACTGATTAGATCTGAGAATACATACATCATCAAGAACACATTTCACAAGATATAAACATATGTATGAGAAAATGAACAGATATCTTTATTAAGAAAGTAGGAGGATAAGATTACAATCAATAGATCGATTTCTCGTCAACCTGCTCCAACTTAATTCCAGCCTCATCACATCCAGCATCATCTCAATCACATATCATTACTTCCAATCTCTTATCAATTGAGAATCCAACATCATAACTTTCCACAAAATTATTCCTACCTAGCACTTAGATGAGTTCTCAATTTATAAGGAAACTAAAGGTAGTTTCTCATTGAATGGCTTTCTAATAATAGGTAGGACATGTTTCCAAGTTCAGAGGCAACGGATGGACACTTGTATTCGAATTATGATACGACTCTTTTAGAAGGAACTGACCATGTGGAGATTCCTGGCCAATGATGATTTCGCTCCCAGGAGACCAATGCACCCTTGAGTGTCTGGAAGTGCACTGCAGTGCACCCTTGCATGGAGGTAGTTGCACTGCAACGCAGTTAGTCCCTTGCAGAGGAGCATTGATGACTCAATGGGTCATATAATATATACTTCAAACCTTGGAAATCTCACAATTGAAGCCATTAAAGGATTGTATTCACTTAGGGCATATAGAAACTGATATTAAAGGGGATGATAGACCCTATTCATTGGTCCTAGG